>LR132382.1:0-26243 GCA_900634815.1 Paradendryphiella salina | reverse complement strand
GGGGAGGGGGGGGGGGGGGGGTCCACTTTGGCGATGAGCGCTTTGCTATCAAGTGCGGATTCTGTAAGGCTGTGTGATAATAGGTTTTCCGTGATGGTGAGGGCGTGATGCATGTTCTTCGATTTCTCCTGCATGGGAGACGGGTAAATAGAAATATGCGCCAGTCCGGATTGGGAAAGGGTGGAGATGATGTCACGCATCTTTTCCAGCCCCTCAATTCTTCCCCTGAGCATCAAAGCCATGCAGTATGCACAACGCGCCTAGGAATCAAAGCGTCAATAAGGAAAAAAAGTGCGCTGTATTGAACATGGTATCTAGGAACGCGACACACAAAAAGAACGCCCGTTGACCCACGAGCTTGCCTTGGCAACAACAGTGGGTGGTATCTACACATTCCAAAGAACACTTTTCTGGTCCTTAGCATTGACCCAAACATACTCTGTACACCTCGGGTTCGCCTTGCCTTTGCCCAATGTAACTGCAAAAAGATTGATTTCCATCCAAACGGGACGCATGCCCATGCGCTCCAGCCTCTCCCACCACGTGCGGAATCGCTGGAACCCTACGTTGCCACCGCCTTTCTGGTTCTCTGTGTTGATGCCATCGCCCAGATGGAGCTCGATCATGACTTGGCCAACGGGCAAAACGGAATTTCCAGACGCAGTTTTGATGTTGTCGAAAGCATCCATCATGGTGTCTAGGGCGTCGTATTCGCTGCCTTCAATATCGATCTTCAGTATGTCAATATAGGTGTGGTTGTTCTCCTTCATCAAGGCGGGTAGAGTCCAGAATGGTGGGTCGTTCTCATGCTTGTCCTCCTTTCCTAGACCAACCTTTTTGAAAAAGGTGCGGTGACGATGTTGCTCCGCGATCTGGGGGCCCCATGCGTTAACGGAGAAGTCGTAGCCCCAGATGCGGGCGCTGGGTATGCGCTCGAGCATTTCAGCTTCGAATGAGGATTCGCCGTTGATTCCGAAACTGTACATGACGAGACCGTCTTGCGCGTTGGAAAGTGGCGCTTGGGAGTCGGCATTAGCGGATATGGCTTTCGGCGCCGGGAGCCCTTCGTAAATGTTCATTCCGCAGACCCACTTTCCGCCGTCGCCCAAACGTCCAACGCGTTGGATGTCATGGGGGCATGTCCACGTTGCCGGGAAAAAGTCCCAGACTGTGAAGGGGTACTTCAGAAAGTCCATGGGGAAGAATGGGATCTTTGGGTTGTCAGGGTGTTGCTTAGCCATCTGGTCGCGCAGCTCGACACTCTTTTTCCATGACTTTTCAGACAGAGCTGATCGGTCTTTTATCCATGCTTGCAATATCGAGGATGGTTGTGATGAGCCCGTGGAGGGCAGGACGGGGAGGTACGGAAGAAGAGCCGTGCCAGCGGATTCCTCGTGAAAAATAACGATCAGGAAGACGACGACGAATATTCCTGCAAATATACGAGCTGGTGGACTTTGTTAGCAGTAGCTAACCATGATGAGGTGGTCAAATCTACCTCCAAATGACCTCAACATCTTTGCGGTTGAGAACGAATGGCGTCTAGGTGTCTAGATACGACAAAGTAAAGAATGGCCGTAACGTGTGTAAGTACCTCCGAGTTGAATCGGTGGAGGCTTTATTCGCGTCAAGCGTAGATAGTGACAGGAAGGAGCGAGAGTGTGTGAAAGAGAAAGAGAGAGGGAAATATCAGAAAGAAGAAACAAAACAATCCAAAGCGGACAATCCAAGTGTCCGAGACCCTTGCTCCCAACGACAAGACAAATTTATCCCAAAACAGCACCTACATTTCCCTCCTCTCTTTACATGCTGAGATCGGCGCTTTGCACACGTTGCCAAGCGTCGCTGCCGAAATACACAACAGCGGCACCCAAGCCAAGCCAGCACATCAAGTGTTGCGCGTATGAGTCCACCTGCCGAGCGCTCATCACCACATCACAGAAATCGATCAGCCCATGCACACCCTCGTTTAGTTACATGTATAGGCCTTGTTGATTTGAACACAGCAAACCAGGCCGTGCGCCCCCGTTGATCATACATACGAGGCCCCGCTCCAGCCGCATACCGCTACCTCTGCACCATTGGCTCTAGGCGCGTGGGCTAAATCGGGCGGCGGGCTGAACCAACCGCATGGGCACTAGTATTGGCCATGTGCGGTAGGCGGTGCAAAGAAAGGATTGTGGGTCTGCTCTCTCTCGGGATCAGCATCAGCATCGTTTCAGGCCAACCACGGCATCTTTTGTCTGGGGCCCAGTCACATCAACCGTACTTGGTCTGAGTGCCAGAGTCGTGAGACGTGTGCTTTACATTGCGCTTACGGCTCTAGAATCGTATTTGGATACGCGTCGTAATGTGCATGATGTCATTCGATCTACTCTATTCATCCAATCTACGATTCAAAGAGGAAATTATATGGGTATTCGTGTTATCTGTACATCGCTATTTCCAGAATAATGCTATGATGATAAATGATGATGGAATGATCTGTTTACATGGTCTCGCCGCTCTACGGGAAAGCTTGTTGGGGGGTAAATCCTGAGGCAGTCTATTAGTTTGCGCGTTTTCCTTATTCAGCGCAAGCCTCAACGGTCCCGTTATCTCGTTTGGGATGGAGATCATGCTAGTGTCTTGTGCACAAAGATGGCCGCCACAACCAAGAGCACGCTGCAGGTAGTGAATACGGTATCACGATGCGCTTCACCTGAATAGGTCCATTAGCTTTATTGCCCACATTGGAGGCTGATGGATGATTGCTTACCTTCCTTTGTGGTGCTTAGCGCAAGCACGACAAAAACATTGAGCGGAATACGAAGGATGCCGTAAATACTTGCTCGCGAGCCGTCCTCGATAAGCTTACTCTTCAGTGAGCCCATGGCGGGGTAATAAACTCCGCAGCAAAGCTCGAATATGCAGAAGCACCATAATGTGAGGCGCTCGTCGCGAAAATGTCCGGGAATGAAGAAACATAGGGAAGAGACGGCGAGAATGCATGTGAGCATCTTCTGTGCCGGTAGCGGGTTCGCGGATGTGGAGACATGTTTATAAAGGAGAGAACCGAACATCATGGAGCACATGAGGATTGCGAAGATGAGGCCGAAAGGCAGCTCTGTATACCTGTTAGATTGGGACTAGAATCAATTGGGTAGTTGCGTACCATCTGTTGAGCCAGCAAGTTTATGGCTGAGCTTCAAAGCAGGGAATTTGAAAAAGATGAACAAGAAAAGTGATCCTTCAAAGAAACCTGATACGAGCGCGAGTATCATGATGTTGCGATCGCGTAAAATGGTTCGCAGAGCCGAAGTTGATGAAGGGGCGGGAATTGCCTCTTCTTGCTGAAGCAGTCCCTCAGTCTCAGAAGCTCGTCGGCTGTTCGATCCGTAGTTCTCCCCCCAGTAAGTTGAGATGGCGAGGAAAGATAAGCTCAAGCATCCAATGGACGCCATGAAAGGTGTCTGGGCCGTGCCAGTTTTGGTGACGGCCCATTCAGCAAAGATACCAGAGGCGATTGCAACGCACGTGTTTGATGTGGTCATCGTACTGAAGATGCTACTCAAGTGAGGCTCGCCATCTTGAAGCATGAGTTGGTTAAACTCAGCGACTAGCCAGCTTTCGAAGACGCTCCAAAGGACGGTTCCGCAAATACCGCCGAGTATGCGACCAAAGAAGAGAACGTAGAGGTTCTCGGTAAGGAGCGTAGCGCATGATAGAGAGTAGAGTGCGCAGTATCCAAGGCAGGCCATCTTTCGGCCATATCGGTCTGCGAGCGCGCCTACAAAGGATGCGGATACACCGGCTGCAATGAAGCCGGTGAGAAAGAGGAATGCGACTGTTTCTTCTGAGAGGCCTTTCTCGTCTACAAGAGTGATCAGTATATGTGAGTATCTCTCATCGTTAGATGCGCGCACCTTTATAGATGGGATAGATATAAGGCCCTTGGAGCCAATCTGCGGCGTTTACCAGCAGATAGATGGGAAAGAATCGCTTCTTCAACTTGCGTAAGCCCTCCATGTCGGGCTCTACATGATCGTGCTCATCTTTCTTATCAGAAGGTGAAGCTTCCTCTGTTGCAATTCTGCGCGAACGGTGCGACTGGTAGAATGCAAGTGCATTTAGCAGCAGTGATGCAGCGAACGTAGCTCGGTATAGGTCCATGTTGAATGTGGACTCGTATGGTTGAAAGAGCGAAAGTAGGCAGTGGAAAACCGAAATCGATGTACAGTGTATGCGCAGCAGACACACCAGAAGGAAGGTGTCAAGATCTGGAACGCTCAAAAAGGTGTAGTGAAATGACGCTAGCTTCGCTCTCCCGTCGGCGGAATCAAGTAGCCTCGTTGTTCCCGCGGCGTCAATGATGTTCCCACTCCCACACCGTAGCAAATACGAGCCTGTGTGCGACTTTGAAATTAATAAGCCGCCTCACAAGCCGCTGGGTGTTCCAGATGTGGCTCCGCTGGGGTTGATCCCAATCAAGGTCCAGCGGAGCCATACATGATCGGTTTCATAGACGGAGCGGGCTGGATCCCTCCGCCAGGTCGGCATGCGGGCTGACGAGAGGCCTGGTCAGATTGCGCGTCAAAAAGTGGGCTGACACACCATCAGCCATGGCGTTTCCAAAATGTGGGACGTCCGCTGACCTTGGCCACGATGCACGGCTGCGGGGCCGTGCCCACGACTTGCTGTGCGGGGTCCATGCATGGCGGCGGTGGTGGGGCAGGTTAGGAACAGCCGTTGCCGCCGCGCCAAACTGGATCAGGGGTTTCAGATCGAACCAGGCCTCGAGAGCGACTTGAGTTCCTAAGGTGTCTCTGTAGATCTGGAAGACGCTTGCGTGGACGATGAGCCTCCTGAAGTGTTCCGCCCGAGCAGACTGGCGTTCGAGCAATGTCATGGTAGGGCTGTTTCGACCCTTCAAGACACACGCACCCGCCCACGGTTCCTTGTGGACGTGACGTTCACATTCGAGCATTGATAGGACATGCTGTGCCGTCGCCATGGCCCCACGTTAGAGAGCAAACGAAGTTCGACATACATGAGCTTTACCGCGGGCAACATGTACTAGCGCTCCCCTTACAGCGTAGCACATGTCCGTTGCTACCGACTTTGTCTGAAGCACGACCGGCTCCTCGACGGCTTTTGGACTGCAAAGCAATTTTGTGTCGTTTGCAGACGGCGATCTAGGGCGACGCAGCGAAACGTTTATCATACTTTGCTTCAGCAGGTATCCCACATGTTTCTCCCATTCCTCCAGCCTCCTGCTCCTACATGCCGTTGTCTCACCTCTTCAATGTCCACTTTTTGTCCACTTTTTGTCCACTTACCAGCCCTTTCCTGTTTACTATTCCCATTTGGCCAAGTGCAATCAGCAACCCACTTTCAATTAGTATGCGTACTTCAGAACGTCACACCAGAAGCGTAGTGAGCATCAGTTGCATGGGTACGGTTGCTTGGGCTATATCCTCATCGCATCATCCACGATTCTGGCATCGGGAAAAGGATTCGGGCTCCCTACCTTTACCTTGAAGGCTCCCACGTGTTCTGTCCACGAGACCTGGATCGAGTAATAAACCAAAGACGCCTCATCTCACTACATATGCCCGTGTGAGTTGCCCATGAACCTTTCTGCCGTCTCCACCGTGGAATACCCTTCTTCGCGAGATGCATCGTTCATGCGTAAAAAGACCGCCTCTTAACCACCAGAAGCAGTGTACATGGCCTTGCCTCCGAGGCCATTAAACGGGTTACGTTCAATGACGACGATCTTGTTGAAACAAGCCTGACATGCAAGCGCCTCACAGCCAGGGCAGCGACGACAGCCAACGTGAGCTTGAAGGCAGAAGACGCAGTGGTCGGGGTCACCATTTTGTATCTGCCAGGAAACATAAGGAGACCTGCACGCCTGGAGGACACAAGAATGGGACATGTTCACCACCAGGCAATGAGCAAGCGCACCTGGACCTGGGCTCGGCGGCTGACTCTCGTAGACTCTACACAGTACATTAGCCAGTATTGCAGGAAAACGAGATAGTATATGGAAGACTTACGCAGCGTTCATCTCGGAGTGCCTAGCGTGATACTCCGACATTAGACGCTGCCACTTCTTGTAGGCGTTGCCGTTGAGGTATTTCCAGCCGGCCTCACCAGACTTCTTGGCGGGTTTCTGGGGCGGAGGGCTAACGGGGCGGGTTCGAGGTTGGGTGTCAGCTTCACATTGGTCGGTGCGGGTGTAGCCGGCGCCAGCTTGGTGAACGGGAGGATCGGTCTGGAACTTGTCACATCAGTACGTCCTATCATACGCCATACGGGTGTTAGTGTCCATAAGATTGTCATGAGCATCACGTATAGCAAGGAAGACAGTCGAGTCGGCGGTTCCTGTCTTGTCCGGGTGGTGCTCCTTGGCTAGGGCGCGGAAGGCGTTCTTGATGGTGTCGCTGGAGGCGCCGAACTTGAGACCGAGGATGGCGTAGTAGTCCTGAAAGGTGTCCTTATCCATAGTGATGAGGTTGTTGTTGATGTTGTGGCAGAGGTAGTGGAGTGTTGGTTCAAGAAGTAGAAGACGTTGTGAGCAAGAAGTAGAAGAGACTGAGTAAAAAGAAGTTGAATGAGAAGGAGGCAATTTTCACAAGATAGCAGGCTAGATAAGTCGCGTCTCAATAGCTGGTGAATATCTATTCAGGCAGCAACAGCCAAAACCAGTCAGGCTTTATGCCTCTGGTAGGTGTGTCAACTTGAGGTGAAGGAGAGTACCTCGTCGGCTTTTGTGGGAGCACTCCAGCGCCTAATCACGCACGAAGTCGGTCAAGGACGTCGTACAGGCGAAAGAACATGGGGGAATGGCACGATAAGGTGGATCAGACGTGAGGGGCTATTCTGTTTTGGGTGATGGCATCGTGAGTGTGCAAACGGAGGGCGCTTTAACGCGCTTGCGTGCGGCCATGTAATGGATCGGAATACTGACATCATCAGGGGAGAGAAGAGGAGAGTAGTGAAAGGAACTGTTCTCAGCTAGGGGAGTGGGCTTTGGACACCCCACCATCGCTACGACACATTCGAGGATGAGCAACTTAATGCAGGTCTCGATACCTCCTAACATTTACATGGTTTAGAGATTTCACTCGGGGCTGCTACCAAGTCGTGAAGCTTTTTTTTGGTTTTACATGTCGGCTTGGATATCTGCAGGAAATATAGCAATGAAGACATTGAGTCAAGCTCTACACAACAGAAGGCTGGCTCAGCCCCTAGGGGGAGCTGACTCATGTTGAGATTTGGGGTATTTATACTACATGATGCATGTGTCTCGTACCCATGACTTTGATACACATAACCGCACAAGAAATGGCCCACAGCGTGCACTCGCAGAGCACTAGGTCGCCATGTTTGTTGAAAATAAGATGATCAAAAGAGATGAGCGTATACAGTCCCGTGTTGAGAGATGCAAATGGCCGAAGGTGATGAGCATGTCACAAGACGCATTTTTGCGCCATCCTTCCAATAATGTGTTTAGTGAGACGTCGTCAAGTCATCTACTCGATAACGCCCCAGTATTGTTCGGCGTTGAAGGTTGACGCCGTATTTGCCTTCCACCTGGAGTCAAAGGCGCTGAAGAGGAACATGTCGCTGTTGAAGTTGTTGCGGATCGATTCAAGAGCGGCGCGCTGGTTGTCTGGTGACGGAACAGCTGCGCCGTTAGAGTTACCTTGATGAGGCCAACCCGACTCGGTGACGATGATGCGCTTGTTGTTGCAGGCGGACTTTACGCGTTCGACTTGGCTCTTGACGAATGCGCCAGCATCTGAAGCTTTGGTGTGCCTGTCGAAAAAGGCGTGTATGTTGACCATGACCACATCCGAGGCTTCGCAAATGGAAGGATTGTCGATCGTGGCAGGTGCTGTCTCGACCGCACCTACAGGACCATTGTAGCCAAGGTGTCGTAACTGATTGCGGGCGTCACCAATTGCGCTAACTACCTGTGGGGCCGTCATCCGATGCTCGTTGACGCGCTCATTCTCAACTGTGAAGAGCTGAATAATGTCCCAGTTGCCGTCGGCGTACTGGTCAATAGCGTCTTTGTAAGTCTGAATGACTTTGCTAACATTTTCACCGCCACCACTGGCGTCCAGATACGCGCCGCCCATGAGCTTCTGGCCGTTCTTGCGCGCATTCTGGATAGCAAGTGGGATCTGTTCGCAGTCCATACCGTATATGCGGATAATTTTGTAGTCCTTCATCTTACTGAAGTCGCTAGCGACCTCATCTGCGGACTTGCATTGGGAAAACCCAGTATAGACGTCCCATGTTATACCCAGAGGCAGGGAGCCTACGACAGCTGTATCGACGAGGATATCTTCAGCTGGGGAGGAGGGCTGTGGGGCAGATTCAGGCTCCTGAGTCGAAACGGGGTTAATGGAAGAGAACTTGGAAGTGGTTGAAGAGAATACGGCTGTGGCCGTCGCGTCTTGAACACCGACAGCAGTAGGCTCGGGCGATGACGAAACAACCATGGACGATGGCTCTTCTGCCAAAGTCGGCTGGGGGACTGGCTCCGGAACCGCCAAAGAAGAAACTAGAGAAGATTCGGGAGTTGGCAGCACATCTCCGGATGTGGTCGAGGGCAGTACCGAAAACGTTGTACTGTCGACCCTTTCGGAAGTTGAGGTTGAGAAAGGCGCGCCTGTCTGGTCTACGTAAACAATGACATCAGCGACCGTCTCAGTGACAAAGACGACTTCGGTGACGAGCTTGCGCTTGTGGTCTACAAGCAGTTAGCCAATGAGGTCTCATCGATTGGGCGAATTGCTAACTAAGAGGGCGGCCGCTCGCAGAGCCCGTAAGAAAGCCGGCAGCTGCCAGAGCGCTCGCGAAAACGATGGTCTTCATGGTGACGATGAAGCGAATGTTACAGAACGCATATACAACGTAGAAGGTGCTGTATGTGGGGATGGGATGGGTTATTTGAGTGGAACGCAGTACAGGTAGAAGTACGAGTAATGAGTGACGGACTGCCTGCAGTTGGCGAAGGAAAGAGAGTTGGGATGGGCCAAGTGGTAAAGCTGTGAGCCGAAGGAGCCGATAGAGACTGTATTGGAGTGTGTTGTCGAGGCAGCGTGACAACAGAGAGTGTGAAGGAGTGACTATGATTCTGGCGTGTCCTACCTCATACTAACGATTTTGAGTCTAGCGCCAGCGCCTTTTGGGTAACCGCGGCGAACTGTGGAGGGAATCGACGTTCGAAGTATCGAATAGTCAAATTCCACGGTTATGGCTACCTTAAATGAGGGCATGATGCGGGGTGAAACGCGAACTGCAAGTTATAGTAAGGAACGACAGCTGAAACATGAAGATGCCTCAGGCGCAGTGCTATAAACACCAAACGAATAGAACTTGACGGTAACAGGAAACAAACCCAAATTAGACTAAACTATGATGGCAGAGTTCGTTTCTAAGGCGCAATTCCAATTGCGACGACGTGAAGGGGAGAGACCTAGCGCGTACCCAAGATGACGGCGATGAAGAGAGTGCCGAATCCAAATGATCTCGTAGATGCTCGCCATTGAATTAAGAAAGTTGAATATGCAGTATATCAGCGCGTTCTAAGGCTGTGGCGCATAACGCATAGCTTTCGGCGTATAGGCTGTACCATAATCCTTCATACCAAGCGAGAGATGGTGTGGGCAGCGAGAAGCCGACTCTTCGACATGTGCCAGTCGCTACTAACGTAAACACGCCATCACCAGAGTTTAGCAATCGCAAAAATGAAGGCACACTGTCAGTCAAAAGTGGTAGAGAAAGATGACTGGAAGTAAGTATAATGCGATAAGACAAGAAGAGAGTCAGAAATAAGTGATTCGAACACTTAACCTACCGCGTGTAAAACGGATAGGAACCCAGAACCTACAGTCAATTCCTACAGTCACCATCCGGCATCAACGGACTGAATCGATGACCTCAGAATGCACCCGCAAATCAGCGCAGTAGAGAACTTGGTAAAAAGCCATACGCGAAACCGGAACAGAAAGAACATACAGATTGTGTGAGGTGCAAAAGAGGCAGCTCAGAGAAAAAGAGACAAAGGATCTCGGGGTGTTGGAAGGATTTTAGTCCAGAACAAACCCGCCAGTCAAGCGAAACCCTCCAGACATGCCCATGGAACAGGACCGTCTATCTTATCAGCACAGTAGAAAACACTGCCTAGCAGCCATGCGACAGTTTCTACAAGAAGAGTCAAGGATACCGCGTCATTACCGATATCGCGCAAGCAAAAAGAAGAAGCGTGCGCACCTGCAGCCACCAACCCCAAAGCGGGGGAGAAAGCACGTGTCCCACATCCGCCGTCAGCAAATTCGCAACGAAGAATTCGAGAGGGGAAAATTGGTGCGGGACAAAGAACTCAACCGTCCTCCCTTCATTTACCCTACCCACGCTATTCGCAGCAGCATGTTACGCCAGCGTGCGTGGTAGGCCGAAAGCAACATGTAGCCTGCCCAGCGCATCCATTCGCAGCCTCACCCACGACTCAAGCAGCGCACCTGCACAGTACAACGATTCCCAGCGCACGGCCAACACCGCCATCAAAAACCTGCGTCCACGCGAGCACAGCCGTGGGCCGGGCGGTGGGTAATTCGCACTTTGCGCACAGACGCTTGTGCCTCCCTTGGCGTCGAGCACGGGCCTATCGCCTTTGATCAGGATACGCATCTCATAAATTCTGCGCAGTATATTTACAAAATAATTCGGAACAATCGATGTGCAGTGCGAGGATTTGTACGAACTCATTTCTTGCCTTTTACCAGAAGTGACCGCGAGTCCCGCACAACACTGCACTTACTCAATCTTTGGAACAACAAAACATCGTCACCCGATCGTGGGTTCGAAACTCTGTTTTTGCTGTTATTTTTGACTTTTTCTTTTCCTAAAAGTAGGATAGATTCCACACACAGCGCTGCACGTAGTAAAGAAATGGCAGATATTCTCATTGCATTGCATCTTTTTGTAACATGGATTTGAATATTCTCATACCTGTTTTGCTTATGGCTAGACCTTGGTATCAATCAGTATACAAACGATGCCTGACTGGCAAACGGACGGTAATAAATACACAACCTAACACTTCATCTTGATCCCCCTCCGTTTCTCACTCTCGCGCCACTCAAACATGAACTGCACGCCGGTAAAGAGCGCGAAGCAAGCCGTGGCCAGAAACGACCACCCAGACCACGTGCCCACAATACCACGAACCAAGTCTTTGAGGCCATCAACCCCAAGGGCAAATCCCACGAGATTCGCCGCCATAAGCATTAAAATCTCCGCGACAGCGCCGATGCCACAGAGCCAGCGGTACGCATCGGGGCTATCCTTCCACTTCGTCGCTGGAAACACGTACGAAGCGATGATCTCGGGGAGAACGAAAAGCGTCACAAGCCACCCCCACATGAGCAGTCTCAGTTGAATATCATGCCAAACAGCAATAAAGGTAAAAACAGCAAGGTAATTACCCACGGACCTCGCTTTACCCAGTACGCCTTTGCCTTTACTGCCGCCAAGCGGAATGTAAAGATACCTCAAACTCCATTTGTTAAAGCTGCGATGCCATCCGCGCCAAAAGTGCATGACGCTATAATTATCCGACATACAGCGGACCATATTTTCCGGGGGATCGATGCCATCGAGCAGGGACCAGAGGCGGAAAAAGCGCCAGGGGATGAGCAGCTTGAGCCAGATGTGTTTGAGGTTGAAGAAGCCCAGCATGCTAAGCTGCGACGGCGTGTACAGGTTCCAATCGGGTTTTTCATGGAATATGGCTACCATGTACATGTAGTGGATCATGAGTTCCATAGTAAGTAGCACGACGATGAAGCGGATAAGGTAGAGGGTTGTGCGCTTTGTGGTTATGCTGTGCGGTCGGTACCGGCATTGCGATATGTAGTCGTTGAAAGTGACAATGGGGCCCGCGAGGTAGAGCGGCGAATAAGTAGCGTAAGCGAAGAAATTCCGGAAGGTGTAGTCGGTTGGTTTGGCGGGCAAAGAGACGCGGTCTCGCTCGGACAGATTAGAGGCGTCGAGTTGTTTCTTCTTGGGTTGTTATTAGCTATATCGAACAAGGGCGGGCACAAGGGGGAGGCTTACTTCGAGGGGGCTGCTGGTGAGCGAGTTGAGCGACCAGTAATAGTCAAGGTTGAAGCTTATGAGGCGCAAGATGGTGAAGTTGAAGAGTACCTCCCATCGAGGGATTAGGCCGCCGTAACTGTCGAGTGTGTGACCGAAGTTGTAGGTTGACGAGCTCTTTTCAGAGACGCTGGATGGCTGAAATGCCCCGAAGATGGTCGCGTATTGATAGCCTGTACTGAACTCGTTGGCGAACAAAGTGCCGACGTTGAAGACCCATGTTGCGGCTGGAATGTATTGCCAAGGAAGCTTTGTGCCGATGTAGTAGTTGATGTACAGGATAGCCAGGATCTTGAATGCAGAGAATCCGTGCAAAGCAGCAAGGAAAATGGCGGCGAAGCCCAAGTCGAACGAGATGCGCTGGTTCATGCGGGCATCTGCGGCGGCGGAGGGCGTCAGGCCCATGGTGAGGCCATTGCCCGCTGATGGACGTACTTGCGTGTATGTGTCCGCTCGCCAGAAAGAATCATATGCTTTGCGCAAGATGGGATGCAGTAAGACCACAATGAACAAATATGGGATATTCTGGCGGAAGCCGCCATACTGAGCGTCGGTGTTATCCTGAGAAGTCGTCAGTCAATCGCATGTAGTAGGTGACAGAACAAACATACCACTTTCCGCCCAGGTATCCAGCCGTCGGAAAGTAAATGCGCGAACTTTGGATAATTCGGATGGGATTCTATGTATATCGATCAATACAAGAGCCATTGTGCAGGGGATTGCTCGGCGAACCATGGGATACATCCAGCACAGACTTGAACATGAAGACCATGCTCGCTATAATGACCACGTAGTAAAAGTAGAACTCGGGCGTGTTCCATCGCGGTGGCTCTAAATTGCTCTCTCCACGTTTATTGACTCCCCGTCCAACTTTTACGGGTAAGGGGCCGACTGGATCTAGTTTGGCATCCTCAAGCGCCTCCTTCGGGGGTGCCGTGGCCGGTACAACGAAGCGGGTATCGAGGGTATCGAGCGAATACAGCTGGCGTGTAAATTTGAGCGCCATGACTTCACCGATTCTATCTCTTCATGTTCCAGACTGGGGAATAAAGAAAAAGCCCTGCAGATGTATATGACTGGGGTTATGCGGGGGCGGATGCGCGAGGGGCAGGTGCGGTGGTGGAGGACAGGTCCGCAACCTCAACTTTTGGAGTTCGCGTCTTGCGACAGCTTCCCTTCAACACCAACACCAGCCCCACGACAGCGCCACCACCAATAGCCCCGGAAATTTAGTTTCACGCGTCAATCGATTATACAATAACGTATTCATTCACTGCCAAGTAGATTGGTGCCTGCGATAATCGCGCGCGATGAACATCCCCAATTCGTCGACCGCACCAGCTGCGGGAGAGTATGCCGGAGGTAGCTGCAGCCCCCGAAGCTTCACAGCGCACGCCTGCTAACAGAATCTTGTAGATGAGGTTGCGGCGATTGTTCTCGATCCTGGCTACTCAACCGTACGCGCAGGCTTCGCCGGTGAAGACGTTCCCAAGTCGGTATGCCCTTCTTTCTACGGCCAAACCTCGTCAGGCGAGCGCCTCTTTGGCGAGAATGCGATACACACCCCGGTTGGGGGCCTGGAGATCAAGAATTACTGGGGCTCGGATGGCATAGTAGAAGACTGGGATACTGCGACCAAGCTGTGGGAGCATGCGATAACGAGCCGACTCACAGGCGCGAAACCGACCGACCCAAAGAAGAACGGGCTGAATGACGGCAATGACGCGAACGGGAACGGCGAGGCCATGGACGTGGACATGGAAGCGCTTGAAAACAACGAGAAGCCTTTGGAAGACAGTCCACTACTCGTCACAGAACCCGGGTGGAACAGCGCAAAAGCACGGGAAAAGTACATTGAGATTGCCATGGAGGAATGGGGCACCCCCGCCTTCTTCCTCCAGAAGACGGGTGTGCTGGCTGCCTTTGCATCAGGCAAAGCGTCTGGCATCATCATCGACGTCGGCGCCTCACACACATCCGTCACGCCTGTTCTCGACGGCATGGTGCTACGAAAGGGAGTTCAGAAGTCTCCGCTCGCAGGGAACTTTGTTTCAGACCAGATCCGCACATTGTTCAAGCAAGCTCAGCCAGAAGTCCCACTCACACCCCATTACATGGTCAAGAGTAAGACAGCCGTCGACGCCGGCCAACCCGCCCAAGCCACCTACAAGACGTTCCCCACACCGCCCACCGACTCGTTCCGCCTCAACGAAGAAGAGCGCATCCTCACGTCGTTCAAAGAATCCGTCGTAGAAGTGTGGCCAGGCCCCGGTCGCTTCAGCACAAACGAGGAACTCGCAAAGAGCATGCCCGGCCGGCCCTTCGAAATGCCCGACGGCTGGAACCAAGTCTTCGGCATAGACCGTTTCCGCGCCGCAGAAGGCCTGTTCGACGCCTCGGCTGCCCTCCCTTCAGACAACACCAACATGCCCGCCCCGAAACCCGAACACACCATCCCCCGCCTCGTCCAAGCTGCCGTACAACAAGTCGACGCCGATCAGCGCCCCTTGCTCCTCTCCAACATTGTCGTCACCGGCGGAAGCACCCTGCTTTACAAGTTCAACGAGCGTCTGAATTACGAGATCAATGCTATTTACCCGTCTACACGCAATAAGCTTATTGCCCCCGGAAGTGTGGTGGAGCGCAAGTATGCGGCGTGGATTGGCGGCAGTATATTGGCGAGCTTGGGCAGTTTCCACCAGCTGTGGATCTCAAGGAAGGAATATGAAGAGCATGGTGCGGGTATTGTGGAGAAGAGGTGTCGCTAGGGGATGCACTGATTGTTATCTGACAATCTGATGGGGCATGCTTGAGTGAATGGGCGTTGGTCTTTTAGGATTTGCACAAGATCTGTAGGCAGGCGCCTCCCGAATGTCTCTGAACATCTTCAGTCTCACGTACAAGGATGGAATCTGGTCATGATCATATTTGCCTTTTAGCTATCCGTTGAGGTGGATTCGTCTGTCACCCCCCGTGTCGGTGTATAGTACATGTTTCTCATGTTTCGTAACGCCATGACTCGCAGAAGCTCTATGAGTCTACATCCATCGTCTCGGCCGTAGCCGCGACATCGCCATCATTGAGCTCGTGCACAGTAACGTACTTGCTAATCTCCTCCTTTGTGATAATCTTCTCGTTGAGCACGGCGGTAGTACCCCGCTGGAAGCGGTAGTTTCTCTGCTTGGGCTGCCTGGTGTTTGGAGTCTTGTAGTTGCGCATGAGCGTCGTCTTTTCCTCTGTGATGACGGCGACATCGACGTTGCTACCGGAGCCCAAATCGTTCCAGATGCCAGCCTCGATGGCATTGGCACACAGACTAACGGCCTCGTCGCGCGACAAATCGCCTTTCCACTGCGTCTCGAAGACGGACATGGCGGCTAGCGAACCGGAGCCCATGGTCACGTAAGGAAGCTTGTCCGTAGAGCCGTGGGCGTGGACTGTGAAGAGATGCGCGCCGGTTGGGTCGACGCCTGCAACGACCAGGTAGGCGCCAATGTGGCCTTGGTGCCGGAACAGGTGCTGCTTCAGCATCGTCATGCAGGTTACAACGCGGGGTTTGCGACCGGTGGAGAGGGAGTGCAGTTCGAGGTTGGAGGAGATGATGGCCGTGGTGAACTCGGTGTCGGCGGCGGTACCAGCACCAGCGCACCAGATTTGCGGGGCGATGAAATGAAGTTTCTCGCAGTTCTATGGCATGCGTTAGACGGACGTGGTGGTGGTGGGCTGTGTCCACGGCGGGCAAGTTGCGTACCTTGTCTGCTACTATGGGTCCGCTCGTCGCTCGTGTGTCTGCGGCAATCACCACGCCGCCGTCAAAAAGACAGCCTACAATGGTGGTTCCTGTGCTGGTTGCCTTTGGTAGGGGGACACCCTGGGCGTGGAGGGCCGCATTGCGGTTGTGGTTGGAGAAGTCGAAGCCGCCCATGGTGTATGTGTTGTGAAATGTGAGCGTGAGGGCTAGGCTGGATGGGGGTTGAGACTGTTCCGGAGACTTCTCTCTTTCTCTTTCTCTTTCTCTTTCTCTCCCTTTAGGCGGTCGGCGGCGATGGGCACGTTGCGTAGATAGCTAATGATGGTGCTTGCCTAGGTGGAGCTTGGACCTACCCTTCTTGGCGCGCGCGGTGATCCACCAGATACTAACCCCGACTCTTCCTAGACAGCAAAGCGCGCGTCTGGCGAAAGGGTTGGAGCTAATGGCTGCATGATTGTCGCTGCGCCAGGCACTCCCTTCTGCATCACCGCTTTTTCCGTCACCAAACTCTTCCACCAGCCTCAGCTGGTCCCGATTTAGCTCTGTAGAGGACAATTTGATTCTTCCCAACCCAAACATCACCTAGCCCGTGCACGCGCAATCGCGCTAGATCTCCGATGCATTTATGAATAAGCTCAGAACTCCTACGCGCGACACCAAGCCGAGTCTACTACGCGCCAGAACCTGTTCGGCCTGCAAATCTTGCAGAATGTCAAAGAGCCACGCGCCGGCTGTTGAGATTGGGTCTGAGGTGCCCGAGGTGGAAACTGAGGTACCTAGCGCTGGTAGCAAGCCGCGAGTGGAAACACACTTTACTGACAGCGTCTCCAGCACCTTGGCTTCAAAGTCCTGAACAATGGAAAGCAAGGCCCCAAGAAGGTCAAGATCCTCCCTGGGCCATGGCCCGCTGACAACCTCCCTCCCGCCTCCGCGAACCTGCTTTCCGTCGCCTCCAAGCCTGGTCTCCTCGCGGCTGCTGGCCCCAACATCCTCGTCATCGCATCTACAGACGCTGTGCGCAAAGCCTTCCAGAGCAAGACCACGGCCGACGACATCGACAACCCCGACGACCCGCGACTTGAGGAGCGCGACGTGGATGTGGTGACAGACTTCACGCCGGATGTCACCATCCCCACCGAGAACCTGCGCCATGTTGCCTTTTCCGCCGATGGAGATTTTCTCGTCGTTGCTACGGAAGAAAAGGGCTCCTTTTCGATATTCAACGTCGCCGATATTGTCAGCAAAGGAAAGAAGAACGCTGAACACGACGTAACCACAGACGCGCCTGTCCGCGCCCTACTCCCAAACCCGGCCCCCGAATACGAACAATACTTTGCCATTGTCTTGGATTCCGGAAAGCTCCAGATATGCAATGTGACTGATGGTGCGAAGAAGACGATTCGCGAACATGGCGTCAACTGCGCTGCCTGGAGCACCCGTGGTAAAGCGGTAGTTTCTGGATCGACCGATGGTACCTGCGCCATACACATGACTTCTGGAGAACTCAAGGGTGTTATCCCCCGGGCCCCAGACGTCGACGAAACTTATGAAGTGACGGGTGTGGCGTGGCTGAACACGGAGGAGTTCCTCACCGTATACTCTCTCAAGGAGCAGGACCAAGAGTACCCCGAACCGAAAAAGTTCAGCGTTATCAAGTCTGCCAAAGGCTGGGGATCTTTTACCTACCACGGTCTTCCCCTTGACCCCCTTCCTGAGGCGATCGAACCGCCGCGACGAGCGCTCCCTGCGCGCTTCTCATCCACTCGCCTACGAAATTGGAAGCCCGATCTCGACGACATGCTTCTCATTACCTCCTCGCACGCCGATTCCATTGCGATCCTCGCCTCTACAAGCAACAAGATCTCTCCGGATCAACACACCTGCAACGAGCTTATGATGGTCAACATTGACGACGGGAAAAAGGCCTCGGTACCGCGAACAGCGTACGGAGAAACCGAACTGGACAGCGTCTTCATAGGCGAGGCACTTGACCTTTCAAGTAAAGAGAAGATCCTGCGCCCAATTCCGGCTCTGGAGGAGATCCATGAAGCCCCATGGCCATTGCCCGCCTACATGGCCCTCACTCACGAAGGTCTCCTTGCAGCGTGGTGGGTTGTGTGGAACCGATCAATCGAAGCCGGTGAGCGCTATCCTGGTCTCATCTTTAAGAGTGAGTCTACCCAACTAGAGTCTTCTTCCACCCCCAGGGCTTCTACGCCTGCCTCAAAACTTCCCATTGCTACTTCTACGTCATTTGGCCAGCCTAGTACACCATCTTCGAGCACCTTTGGCCGGACCAATTCTACTCCCGGTACTTCTGCCATTCCCCACTTTGGTAATGCTGGACACAATTCGCCATCCCCTGCTATGATGAGACCGACACCACCAGGCTTCGGGACCCCTGGATTCGGACCTCCTCCCTCGGGCCTGCCTGCGCCTTCCTTTGGAAAGCCTGCACAACCGGCGTTTGGTGCCCCCTCTTCCATTGGCAAGGCACCGCCACCTGCTTTCGGTGCGCCGTCTGCACCAGGTGCTTCCGCAAAGCCGGCATTTGGCGCGCCTTCTGCAGTAGGCGCTGCTAGTGGGTCTGGATTTGGTACAATGGGCGGAATGGGAAACAAGTCGTCTCCATGGGGTGGTGCGCCTGCCCAAAACCCCGATGCCAAGGCCAATCCTTTCTCTGCGGCTTCGGGAAGTTCTTCTGGCTTCGCCAAGTTTGGACAAAATGGTGGCTCTTCTTCCTTTTCAAGCCTTGGGAGCACTGGTTCCACTCAGACAGGTTCAGCTTTTGGAGCACAGACGGGTTCGTCGGGATTCGCAGCACTTGGACAACAAAAGTCTGGATTCGCCAATCTCAAGAGTGAACCGAGCTTTGGTTCGACAGTTACAGTGGGCTCTAATGCCGGGTCGTCGCTGCCTTCTTTCGGCAACACCACTGCACAACAAAGCAGCGGAATATTCGGGCAGCAGAACAAGTCTTCTTTCAACACTTCATCCTTTGAGTCCAAGTCATCTGATATGAACGATGCCAATGGGGCAAACGGGCGAAAGAGGGATGAGGCTACACCGACGCCCCAGGCCCCTGCATCACAAGGCTTGTTTGGCCTCGCGGGTGGTTTCAAGCTTGGCACCACATTCTCGAGTGATGGTACTGCGAAAGACGACCCCGCGAAGCCCGCTGCGCCTACGAATGGCTCATTCTTTGGCAGTGACTTTGCCAGTACGCTTGGAAAGACTGACATGAAGCCCCCTGCTACGCCGTCCAGCGAGGTCCCACAATACGTCTCTACCACCCCGGCATCACCACCTAAGCAAAGATTGTTCCCTAGTGACACGCCCGCCAAAGACAGTGCCACCCCCAAAGCAGTTCCTCCTGTACAGGAACCGGCTACTCCTGCAGACGACGCTCCTCTTCCACCAGATTTCACCAAGTCGAACCCATCAAAGTCAGAGGATGCCCCACTGCCGCCCGACTTCATCAACACAAAGTTGCCCCAGTCGAATGGTGATGATCTGCCCCCCCTTGCTGGCAGCCCGGGCGTTGAAGTCGAGGCTCCTAGTTCTTCCGTCGAGGCATCTCCCATTGACAACGAAGAAGATGACCATGAAGACTTCTCGGACGAGGATGATCAAGATGACGAGGATGACGAGGATGACGAGGACGACGAGGATGACGAGGACGACGAGGACGATGAAGAGCCAGATGATACATACCCACCTAATGCTGCCTCCAAATCCCACGCTTCAAAGCTCGGTAATCAATCAAGCTTCTTCCCTCCTGCGCCAAGTCCCCCTGTCATGAAGTCCGGAGATACTTCTCAATCCGGGCGAAGCGCATCACCAGCCCAGCCTTTGTTTGGCCAGCCTCCCAAACCTACTGGTAGCCAACCGTCGTTCGGAGGCTCTTCATTATTCGGACAGCAACCAGCTAAAGCTCCCTTTGGTAGCAGGCCGACTTCATCCTCATCCGCTAAACCCAGCTTCCCACCCACAAATCGCGCCCAGAATCTTCGCTCACCAAGCCCCATGCGCTCGAGTTCAGCTTCTCGTGTCCGACGTGAGCCTTTGGTCGCGCCTGGTGCTTCATTGAGCTCTTCCATTCAAGCATCCAAGCCACCGATACCGCAGCCACAATTATCTGATCTTGAAGATGAAGAGGACGAGAGGATGCGCGCCCAGCTTGCACAGCCAATCGAACCCAGTCGGGATCTCGAAGAGTTCGTTGCGTACCAGAATTACACTGGTGGTAAATCGCCAAGCAAGACTGGTCACGCTGCTCAGATCGAGATGATGTACAAAGATGTTAATGGCATGGTAGACGCACTTGGTTGGAATGTGAGGTCAATCAAATCCTTCACACAATACCACCAAGAGCCTCGATCTGATCATCACATCGATCGGAACATGCTAGAGGATGTTCTTTCCGAAGGACACCAGGGCTCGTGGTTCGAGCAGTTCACACTGTGCCAGATTTCAGCATTGAGGTCGCTTGAGGAAGAGCTGGAACAAGAGCTTGACGCTGGCCGAGTGCAAGATGTGCTCGATAAACTTGCACAGCTTGCACGTCTCCTCCACGAAAAGGCCAAGATGATGACCCGCCTCAACGACATCCGCCGCCAGATCATCAACCGTAAAGATCCCGAAAAAGCGGAGGCGCTTCGCAAAGCTCCCCTACCCAAGGAGCTTGCAGATGGACAGAAGAGCCTGCGCAACGACTACGCCCAGCTGTTGACATCGCTACGCAAGGCTGAAGACGCTGTTTCCGTGCTTCGCTCTCGCCTCGCTACTCGCAACGCACAAAATGGCGGTACTAAAGCAGTGCCATCCATGGAAGCTGTGAAGAAGACCGTCTTGCGCCTTGCCGCCGTGGCCGAGCAGAAGAACAACGATATCCTCGTCCTCGAAGCCCAAATGCGCAAGATTGGTCTCGCCGAACCTAGCCGTCCGTCATCATCCTCCTCCCACAATACCGGTACACCACGACAATCTCGCCAAACTAGTCTCCGTCGCAGCATCGCCGACACACCGTACGCCACACCCTTGACCGGCCGCAACAGGTTGACTTTAACTGAACTGAACCGTCGCGCTCTCACCCCGGATGTCGAAAACACGCCTACGCCCAGCAAGGGCTACGGCATCTTTTACACACCTGAAGGCAGTCCCACGGTAGATGCTAACGACCTCGCCCGTCTGTCTGATCTCGTTGATGAGAAGATTGGTACGCTGAGGGAATCGTCTAGCCGCAGGAAACAAGTTGCGAAGGGGCTGAGAGATGCACTTCTTGAGCGTGGGATCAAGAGTACAAAGGTCAATTAGAGAGAGTGGGGCGTGTGTATGTAATCTGGATTATGAAAGCTTTGTATGATTAAGCGTTGTTCCTTGAGTCTTTTTCTTCCCAATTGAGAAGCATGAATCTCTTTTCTATTGGTTTGGATAAGCGAATTGAGTATGGAGCAAAGATGAGAGGGAAAGGGGGGTAACGGAGGAGAAAACCATTTCAGGTCGAGTAGAATGAAAAAAATTCGTGTGTAATATCAAACATGTCCTAGAGAGTCTTGGTGCGAATATGTGAGTACGCGAGGACGATGATAAGGATAATAATAATAGAGTAATCAAGACCAATCTTAGTTCCCCTATTGTCGTTTTGTATCTGGTGACATAACGCAAGCATATTGTTTTTTTTTCACGACGAAGATGTTAAAAAAACATTCGTGTATGATGACTACAAGTGAAGTAGGGGGAGAAGAAAGTATATATTATGTTTTACCCTTATTTTGTGTCGTTCAATTCTCATCTCTTTACTAACTATTTCTTCTTCTTCTTCTTCTTGAATTGTAGTAAGAGGGTGTACAAGTCGTACTAGCAGCATTGTTAGGCAAGGAGACGATACATCTAATAAATATATTTCTAGGCCTGTGAGGAATCGTATCTTGTATATATATGTTTTTCTCTAAACAAAAGTCTTGCTTGTAATGGTCGTCCTGTGGGAAGTGTTGTGATATCATCCTTTCTTGTGAGTAATTACACTACCGTAACCAGTGATGATAGGTGCATAGTAGCACGCATACGAAGACAGGAGCAAAAAATTGCGTGTAGGTTGGATTCCACCTGGGGGCGGGGGTTCTGTTTTTGGGGTATACATGTTATTCAAGGCTATTGTCACAGCCTCCCAAACTATACGGGTTCCAATTTGCTTTACTGCCAGTGCAAATAGCCCTCGGTAGTCGTAATCATAAAGTTTACGCTGGTGGTAGAAATATCGCGTGGATGGTTGTGGCAGTGATTCGTGCACCCGTGCTTGAATCCCGGTAGTCGCAACGGTAGACGAGTCGATTAGAGGCGTGTGCAGTACATACACACGGTCGCGGATAGGAGAAACCCTGAAAGCTTGTCGAGAAGCGCGGCCAGGGCTTAGGGAATAGGTAAAGCAGCGGCCCACTCCAAGACGTCGACTGTGTAAAACCAAAGTATGGCGGAGAAGACGATTTCTCCAAAGGAGAAAGTAATAAAATCAAAAAGAGCGCTTTGGAGGCTCCCTTCCCGCTGACCAACGAACCCCACATCTTCATGGCTTAAACAAACAAAGCATCGCCGCCGCTCACGACATACCCTTTGGCGGAAAAATCGACTCGCGCTTAAACCCCTCTTTCGAAATCCTACAAAACTTGAGCGTAGACAGTTGCGGCCATTGTCCGTTCCACTCCTTCAATTTACGCAGATTGGCCGCGTCTTCCAGATCCGGTACCCAGAAGCCAGATGCGTATTCATCTTGTTCGGTTTTCTGCGTAATCTCCAGCAGATTCTGACGGGTGCTCGGCGGCCTTCCAGGACGGCGATCTGCCTTGATCTTGGCTAGCTCTTCATCATCGCGGCCGACGTAGTCTTCGATCATGGCTTGGATGTCGGACACGCTGAGGGCGGCTTCATGCTCTGCGGTGTAGTTCTGGAAGGACTTTACACGTGATACTAGTTTTTTTGTTAGTTTTATCGTTGCCCGTTGCTCACATGATGGTACCCATGGAAGATTTTTTTGCATACAATATGTACGATTCTGGTCTTTTCGGACTCTGTTCAGCCGGTTCAGCTTGTCGTCTCTTTGGGCGGCGCTTTGGAGGCGCTTGGTATCGCGACTGCCTTCGTGCAAGTTTGGGTTCTTTCCCTTCTTCTTTGTGATCTTCTTGTGCACTTTGTCGAGGCGATTGCTGACCATTTTGAATTCTGTATCTTTTGCCTGGACGTTTTTTTCTGTAGCGCTGAGCGGTCGAGGCAAGAAATTTTGGAATGTCCGTCGGCGAGTCGGGGTTAGACAGGTGCGCTAGGGCACAGACGCGGTTAGCGCGTGGTTAGCGGGGCGCGTTCCTGCCATGAGGCGTGTTACCCGCGTTGAGGGCTCCACTGCTGCATTCAGCATCGTGACGGGCTCTCTCTTTCTCTCTCTCCCTTCTCTTGTATGTTCGTGCTAGAGAGCTTCTTTTCTACTAACAGCAGCGGCTCGGTACCAGCATGCTGCGATAGTCGTTTGTCTTGCAGCCATCGGTTTAGGCTGGACGCGTGAGCGGCAAAGGGTTCGACATGGGCATCTCAGGTTTGTCCACCCTGTCGTACCTCGTGTCTTGCTAATACAGGATTAGGGCTTCTCCCTCTGCTCAAGTCGGTCCAGAAGCCATGCACCCTCAAGAAATATGCGGGCCAGACGATTGGCGTCGATACTTATGGCTGGCTCCACCGCGCGACTGCTGCCTGCGCCATTGACCTGGCGTTGGAGAAGCCGACTACCAAGTATGCAGTTTTTTTGCCTGATCGGAAGGAAGCATGCTGACGAGCCGCTAGATATGTCGATTTCGTCATGCACCGCGTGCGTATGCTCATCCACTTCGGCGTCACCCCCTACCTCGTATTCGATGGCGACAACCTGCCGAGCAAAGCGGGCACGGAAAAAGATAGAAGAGAAAGGAGGAAAGAGGGCAAGAGACTGGGACTAGAACTGTTGAAGGTTGGCAAGGTAGCCCAGGCGCAACAGGAGCTGCAGAAGAGCGTGGATGTTACACCGGAAATGGCGCGCATGGTCATCGAAGAGCTGAAACAGCTCAAGATCCAATACGTCGTCGCCCCGTACGAAGCCGATTCGCAGCTAGCATACCTCGAACGCAAGGGCATCATCAACGGCGTTCTTTCGGAAGACTCGGATCTGCTCGTCTTTGGGGTCAAGTGTTTGATCACCAAGCTGGACAAGTACGGAGAGTGCATCGAGGTCAACCGCAATCATTTCACCGCTTGCAGGGAGGTCAGCTTTGTAGGTTGGTCCGACGCCGACTTCCGAAGAATGGCTATTCTTAGTGGTTGCGATTATTTGCCCGGGATAGGCGGCCTTGGCCTGAAGACTGCTCATCGAATGCTCCGAAAGCACAAGACTGTGGATCGTCTCGTCAAAGCCGCGCAGTTTGATGGAAAGCTCAAAGTTCCTGCTGGCTTCATGGCAGCATTCGACCAGGCAGAAAAGACGTTTCTGTATCAATGGGTCTACTGCCCTATTGAGGAGAAGCTGGTCAACTTGACACCCCTTGGCGATGGGGTCAACGTTGCCGACATGCCCTATATCGGAGAAGAAGTCCCTACACACCTCGCCACGGGCGTTGCACGAGGCGACCTCTATCCACGCACAAAATGTCCCATGAATATCGTCAGCAATACCAGACCTAGTAGCCAACCACCACCCGCCTGTCGAACATCGTCCGCCGTCATGCAGACACCCGACGCCAAAGGCATGAAGCCAATCGATTCATTCTTCAAAGCTAGGCGCACGCCCTTGGCTGAACTAAGCCCCAACGTCTTCACCCCGTCCCCAAGCCAACAAACCTTGTTGGAACAGCAGCGCAACACCAATGGCTGGGCTGCGGTACCTGCTCCGGTCTCAAGACTGCAACAACAGTATCCCCCGCCCCCTAGCACAGCGCCACAGCCTAGACGCACTACGACGGATCCCACCCGCGGACGATCAGTCCCCCATCCATCTAAGAGACCGCGACTCTGTTCTGATTCTGGCTTCAACACCTCTGCCGCGGGCGGTGAAGATGTTGTGCGCAGTCAGTTTTTCACTTCCTCGACCCCAGAGCCCAGTCCGACACTGCATCGGAGGAAGAAGAATAGAAGAAAGACTGACCAAGACTTTGAGCTGTATTCGGACGATTCGATTCAGGAGGGCATCGCAGTAGCCGCTGATTTGGAGGAGACTGCATCTCAATCGAAGAAAAAGTTGCGCGTCTTTAGTGACGTACAATCAAGCGTAAGAAGCGAGTCACAGTCGACGGTATTTTCGAGGGGCAGTACTGCGCAGTCTCAAGAGACGACCGGTACCCTCACACCAGCGTCATCTGACGGAAGCCCTGAACCAGAGTCTGTCTTTAGCGCTGCCATCTCTTCCCAGATGAGCGACTTGCGGTCAAAATTCAGCTACAAAGCGCCGGTGGTCCCTTCACCAACACCAGCTATGCCACGAGCCACCAAGGTGCGCTCAGAAAGACGCCACACCGAGGCATGGCGGCCTGCACCACCACCACCACCTCTCAAAATGACGTCAACGTCACTACTTGAGATGCCTGCAGAGTCAGTTCTCACTGATGCATCACCTCTGATAGAGGAAGAAGTGGAACTGGCAGACACCGCTTGGGCAGCTATGGACGCAGAGGTTGTTGTCGCTGCGAGCTCCCCACCTCCACCACCACCTATAACTCCTGCGAAAAGGCGGCGATCCTCGCTGAAAGGAAGCGAAGATCTTCTCGTCCAGGATAGTGAAGCAGAGAGTGAATGCTCGCCACGGAAACCCATGTTCAGTCTTGCGCGATATGCTTTTGCCGGATGAGCTTTGTTTAGCGTCAGATTATCTTAACACATCACTTAGCTCAGCATTGATTTGCGGTGTTGGCGTTTTTTTTTCCGCAGTTGGGCGCGAGGAAAATGGCTGTAAAGCCATACGGTTACGAACTTGGGGCACAGATGCATGCACGAAAGTATCATTTCATGGTTTTTCTTATCTGGCTAGTATACGCTTAATACCTATCTATGGGTTCCCGCATTAGACCAGTACTTTTCCTCCTTCGACGGCAGGCGATGTTGTTAGATGGATGGCCCGCCGCCCGCCGCCATACATGACTATTGTTGGGAGGCTCACTAGTGAAAGGAAATAACGATAGCTATGAATGCATTCTGTACGATGTTGGTTGTTCTTGTTCTTCCGTGAGGGTGCTACGGAGGTGTACATGACCTGAGACGAGTAGAGCCGAAGTAGGACCGAGTCGGCTCGTTGGGCAGCGTCGAGCTGCCGACGTCCCTACTG
>LR132381.1:65049-87775 GCA_900634815.1 Paradendryphiella salina | reverse complement strand
CTCTCCAAGGTGTCGATGGGCAAAAGACGTTGACTTTGTTGTCTCGTATACTTTCGTGACGCCGGCATCAATAAGCTTATGTTCGTAACAATAGCGGCATACGAAATATATGCGTTGAGGATTGCTTCGCAGCGCGACACGCCAGCCGTGCTTATAGATCCAGCTTTTCTTATGACGCTGCGACGCCATAGGCTTCATAAATCGAGGTAGACGATCCCAATTAATGCTATCGAAGTTGTCCTCTAAGTCCTCGTCTAAAGCTATATTATTAGGCTCGTTGGTTGCTATCGTTGCCTCCTCGCTGCCCTCGGTGGGTGGGTTGATAGATTCCTCTAATAGTGACTCGCGCAATTGCGCTTCGAAACTCGATACTTGGGACGCTTCAACTAGGGCTTTACGGGGCGACGGACGAGGTGACGATTGAGGGCTTTCGATAGGTATAGCCTGGCTGTGGGTGCTGCCAGGTGTAGGTTTAGGACGCTTTGTTGTTGACGCTGTAACAGCGTCTTTGGCGCGTCTCTTCTGCGGCATAACTGCGACAAGGATATAGTAATAAATGCAAAAAGCCAGCGGCAATAAAGCGGCGCGTAGGCGGTACGTGATACAGCTGAAAAGTACGTGTTGTGGGTGGCGTTGTGTATATGGAGTTGTACGGTTACAATATGAGATGGTAGCGCGAAATGTATTGCTAGGCACCCTCTATCGCAACCACCAAAAGCAACTACGACAACGCAATAATTAATTAAGTTTAACAGCGGCACTTAAATCGCAATAGTCTGTTTGTAAGATCCTCGGCGTAAGATACTGTAAATATTGTGTTGTGGTTGTACAATTGCGCAGTTGAAACAACGCGTTTTTTCATTATTCACAACGTCTACCTTTACCTGTAGTAACAACCTCAACACCATGTATATATACAGTAATATTAGGCCTACAATCAACTCTACTACGCCTGGTAAGCGTAGTAGAGGTGTATAACAGCCATTGTATCTGTAGCTGCTGGATCTGCGGTGCGAAGCTCGGGACTGCCCAAACAAGGTTTTCGACCTCAGCAGCCAGCTTTGCGCCGTAGATTCAGCAGTTACAGTGATTGTTTTTTTGCTGTATTCGAATCGCGGCAATAACAGCTCTATCGTGAGGTTTATATATATATATATATATGTACATACAATGTTGTTGGGGATTTTTTTTGTATATTAGTTGCTGACCTTAACACCAGAAAATTATCGTGAGATCGCTGCTACGGCAAACCCAATAACCTCACGCGTAGGCCTTAGCCAATCAAGCCAATCAAGCCAAACAATCAAGCCGGCTTATACGCAGCTTGATTGATTGTTTTGTACCTCTACTCCAGCTTGGCTTGATTGAATAGGCAGCTTGATGCGCTTGATTGTTGACAAGTCTGATACTGGGTCCAGGGCGAATTGATCCGGGAAGATATCACTGATGATCAGGAGGGTGTGCCTCTCCACCTGTCTATTCAGGTTATCGATGTCAATACTTGTGAGCCGGTTCCTTCCGTCTATCTCGAATTGTGGCACTGCAACTCCACTGGCGTGTACTCGGGTATTGTTGCCAACGGCAACGGCGACAGCAGTGATGAGACAAATATCGACAAGACCTTTCTGCGCGGTATCTCGCAGGCCGACGACAGCGGTGTGGTGCAATTCGATACCCTGTTCCCCGGTCATTACACCAGCCGCGCTACCCATATCCACGTCATGACACACACTCTCGATGCCACTGTCAACGACAACAACACTCTGACCGGTACTTCGGTCACCCACGTTGGACAGATGTTTTTCGACCAGGACCTCATCGAGGCTGTGGAAGCCGTTGAGCCTTACGCCAGCAACACTCAACAGATTACCGAGAATTCCGATGATTCCATTCTTAGTGAGGAGGCCAGCGACGTTGATCCCATGATCGAGTACGTTCTACTTGGTGATGATGTCTCCGAGGGCATCTTCGGTTGGTTGGCTTTCGGCATGGACTCTAGTGCTTCCTACGACGTTACCCCAGCTGCAAACCTATATGCCGAGGGAGGTGTTGCCAACGAGGACTCTGGTATGGGCGGAGGCGGCTCTCCTCCTGGATCCAACGGCACTGATGGTGCTCCCACCGGCGCTATGCCCTCGGGTGCTGCACCCACCGATGCCACCAATCTCGCCTTGAGCTCGTTCTCTACTACCGTCATCTCCTCGTCCGCAGCCGCCTCTTCCAGCTTCGTTACTTCTGTCGAAACTTCCGCTGCCTCCCCTAAGGCTCTTCCATCCGGAAAGGGCCAAACCGACGGCCAGCAACAGCAGCAGCAACAGCAACAGCAACAGCAACAGCAGCATCAGGAGCAAAACGCTAAGCAGGGTACTGCTCCCCGTCAGTACTAAGTACTGGGTGGTGCGTTCGTCTGCTGCTTGGTAGTGGATCATGAAGATCACAGCTGGATAACAATTTCTTAGACCCGACTTAGACCCAACTTTTTACGCTCATTAGGAAATCTAGAATTATCATGTATATAGTATCCCCAGTATAAACGTTTCAGATCTAGCACAAGGTTTCTTTGTGATAACACTGTTTTGTTTCGTTTTTTTTTGTTTTTTTCACATTGTTTCGCCCATCATAAACCTAGGATGTAATGCTACTGTGCCAATGTACTTCCAGAATTGGCGCTGTACGGTTGCAATGCATGGCATCTGATGAGCAATAAAAGCTCCCACAACAATGCAACGCTTCAAAAACTGCGCTTTGAATATGATTTTCAGACGGTCTATGCCAGAAGTGGCTTTGCTAGTTGTTGCTTTGCTGCACCAATTCTTTGCAAACACATCTTTTGGTCTGTGCTCATGTCTGCCCCTATACTTTACAAGGTTAGAAAACTTAGAGACTCACAGAGGCGTGCGATGCTAATTATATCTGAGCTGAGAGTTCACATAGAATCTTGCTGAAAATTTTGATCTTGATATCGTCATCGTTACAATGTAAGCTAAGCCACAGTATTACTGAGCCTGAGGCTCAGTAGTACCCACCCCGGCGTTGGGTCTCGGTGGACCATCTCTCGGTGGAGTGGGAGCCGAGTCTCCCTGATGCCCTGGACTTTCATCTCTTCTCTCCCTTCGCGCCCGACCCGTGAAAACATCACTTAAACGAGCGCTGATTCTCCTACTTCTCCTATTTCTTGTGTTCGCTACATCTTCGGCACTGGCATTCGTGCTTCCACCCGCCAGCTCACCACTCTGGTTTTGTCTTTGCTCTCTCAAACGTCGTAGAGCGCTAATACGTTCCTCAGCCGAGGCATTTGGTCGCTGGCGAAGTGAGAGAATATCGCGCAGCGCGATGCGGCGGCGGTGTGATGTTTCGGCTTCAGGATTCAACGGTGGAGCGAGTTCGTTTTGATCTTGCGAGGCTGAAGAGTCATGGGTATCTACTGGTCGGAGATCGACCCGGCTAGATGAATTTAGTGATTTGTAGACGAGATAGGGTTTGATATGGCTTACCATAATGGGCAGGTGCCGGACACGTTCAGTAGCCATGGATCTACGCATTCCGGGTGAAACTTGTGATCGCACGGCAGGACGCGGAGATCTTGGCCTTTTTCGAAATCTTCTGTGCAAATGGAGCATCCTAGGCTTTCATCAGGCGAAGCATTATCGGTACCCGCCGAGGCAGCAGGAACAACAGGCTGTGCCGGCGCAATGCCCGATTGATATTCCTCGGCCTCAGCCTGTGCAGCCTCTAATCGCGGTTCTGTCGCATCTCCACTAGCCGTCGGTGCTGCTGCGTTATGTTGGTCTGTGCTTGCCGCTGGATTGGCATGGACCTCGCTGGCCGCATTTGTTTCAGTTACATCTCTCGTCTCTGCAGTCGACCCTAGCTCAACATCCGTAGGCTTCGTCGGCTCTTTCTCGCCAAATTTTACAATGGGGATAGTGTCAAGTATAGCTCTTCCCAAACCCCTCGCCCTACTCTGCCTCGGTCGTCCAAGCACATTCCGTGGACCGTAGCGCTCCGGGTGTCGATGCGCTCGTATTGCGCCGGTGACAATAATGGCCAGGAACAAGGCCGTGATGACACCGGTGATACTGTATAGAATAATCATAGCGACAGCCGTCGATGGCGAAGGACCTAGTGGGTCTTGCTCCTGGTATGGGCTGCCGTCCCCATCGTTGTTATCGTTGTTGTTGTCGTCGTCCGACTGGCCCTCGACTCGAACGAAGTATTTCCTGTGTGCGGGTGGGTTGCCTATGGCGTCCAGCACGAGGGCTGAGTCGTTTTGGTTTGTCATGGAGTAGACGGCAAAGCGCTCGATCATGTCTTGAGAATGATCCTGCGAGTAGTTGCAGTAGTTGGTCGCAGTGCTGTACAGGATGACGGCCGTGATGTTCGCCTGCTGATAGGCCTGCTCGAAGACGCGTTGCGCATTGTCGAAGCCGGTGTAATCGTCGGGATTACAGCTGATATATGCAATTTCGCCACTGGAAATGTTGGCGACGTTTGAGAAATTGGTGTAGTACAGGTTGGCCTCGACCTATTCGTAGTCTGTCAGCGCAAGCAGTATTGTGCGACACCAAGGTTGCGACAGACCGAGTTGGCGGCCGGTTCTGTCAATGCGACGACATCGGCAATCTTACCCCCATCGTCCTCGGCGTCGGCCAGCAGCAGAGTGTCTTCTACCACGTCCGGGCGCACAGTCGAAGTGTTGGAGGGCGTGATGGTGGCCGTGGAGATCGTCGCAAACAAGAGGCAGGTCAACTGCGAGAACAGTGGGTGCAAGCGCGCGAGCAGCATTCCCGTGTATATCTGGTTGTGTTGCGTGCGTCGAGTAAATGGACCGCTCACGGCAGGAGCAGTGCGCTTCTGTTATCGATGACCAGCACACCAGGTTGGGGGCCCCCATGGAGGGTTGGACTCGAGGGCGGGGTGTGGCTTCCGCTATGTCGCCCCAAGAACACCCAAGCAATGCGGAACAAGGCAGAACAATTGTATCGGGGGGTTGACGATCCTCGCACCCCACAGTTGACATGGCACGCGCGAAAAGGAACAGCGGCAGGAACAAGTACCTATGCAAAAGGCATGCTTGTTCCTAGATCCGCTGATGCCGCAGATCCGCTGATGCCGCCGAGCGCCCCCCCGGTTTCCCCAGGCCCCCCCCCCCCCTCTCCAAAGCGATTCGCACGCGACCACTGCTATGACAATCTCTCTCCTCGTGAAACCTGGTACAGCCCCGAGGGCGCATACATGCTTGCAGCCCTGTTTCGGCAATGCATGCGGCCGGTGAGAGCAGGGCATCAGTCAACCATCCAGAGTTTCACATGCATCCATGTACTTCTGCACCGTTTCATCAGCGAGAGATACCCTCGACTCCCTCTCAGGTTCCATCATGATCTTGTCCGTCTCCAACTTTGTAATCAGCGTGTTGCGGGATCCACATGTCATCACGTCAGCACGACCCCTCCGTCAGCTAGACCTTTGTTGATCCGAACCTTCCGACTAGCTTTTTCTTCTTTTTCCTCACTTTGTTTCTATGCGAGGTAATGAGTGGTCACATTACATTGCCTTAATTTCTAGAATTCCAATTTGTACGCCATTACTACCATCCAAACGCCTGCGCTATGGTGCCGTGTGTACCAACCAAGTAATCAATGTACACCCGACTATCGCACACCGTCAACCCCATTATCGATAAACATACAGCCTCGTATACTCTTATCAAGCAGGATCCTGGCTACTCAGTAGGCCACACCGCTCCTGCCCCGTCCTGGTGTCTTGAACGTCATAGACTGCACCTGCTGCTCGACCAATCCGCCTAGCGCTAGTGTATCCATTGGATCAACACCCATCCTTTCGAAGTCGTTAAAGCCAGACAGGTAGAAGCCAGCAATTACCACCAGATAGGATAGTATGAGGATTGATCCCTTGAAGTAGTTACTCTTGCCTTCACCATACATGTATGATAGAAGGAAGACGCAAAGTATGACAGTGACCATATCCCACTGAGGGAAGATCAGCGTAAAGGTTTGATTCGCGGCCTCGCGCGCGGGAATGTATCCGCTATGTATGGCACTGTAAAAGACCAAAGCTGGGATCTGAAGAAGACAGACTTGCAGCGCATAGGCAGAACCGATTTCCATGGAGAGTGCAATATTGCCATTCATGGCAAAAGATATGGCGTTCAAAAATTCCGTCGTGTTGGGTACCAAAGCGAACAACGTAATGCCCAGGAACTTCTCGTCAATGTCGGAGCCTTCAAGTACCCCGTCGACAGTGTTGACGAGAATCTCCGCAATGATAGCGTATGCCACCGTCGCCGTTAGGAGAATGGCAGCACTCTTCTGACGACTCCAGTTGGGCGCATCGTGTCCTCCGGAAGCATGCCCTGGTGCGGTTTCGGCCTCCTCGGGAGCAGCCTCTGTATTGTTGCGCGTGTGAGCAGGACGTTCTGCGTGCGATTTGCTTGATGTGCTGGCCAGTTGAGCAGCTTTACGCGGAGCCCTAGTGACATCGCGAGTGGCCAGGGCTGTCGTGGTTGCGGCAATCTCTGTTATTCGGCGGGCTAGCGATTCTGCGGCATCATCTGTGAGGCCCTCAACGTGGAAAGAGTGATGTGAATGTGTGTCACTATCTTTAGGTGGAACCATGTGCGGGGTGTTGCTATCAGCCTTTGAGCCTGCGCGTCTGTCGTCTGATGTGGACTGCTCTGGTCCAAGACCGACTTCCTGTAGAGTCTGGCTAAGCATGCGCTTGTACAGTTGGCTGTCACGAATATGCGCGCGAGTCATCGACTGGCCAGTAGCCTGCCTGGCAAAGGAAGAATGGGGAAACTCGATATGGCCGCTCTGGCTGAGACTGCTGGCGCTCATCTCCAGCAACTTCTTCTCTTGAGCATCTGGTTCCGTCCAGATAGTTGCAGCATGTGTTCGCAGTGTGAACAACAGACCAATTATGTAAGAGAAGAACAGTAACGCGGCTGCGAACCAGGTGTATGGCTTGACAGCTTCATTGTAGAACCTGTCGTTCAGTGCTGGGGTTTGTGAGTAGTAGCATCTGCGGCAGTCCCGTTCCAAGGGAGCACTGTGTCGTGAATGAACACATTGGTGACAATTAAGTTCATGCTGAAAATGGTTAGCGGGTGTTTGTAGCAACAGGAGGCTGTCCTTACGCTTCCGTAGATTTGATAGAACAGTGTGGGTCCAAAAGCGCCGATGACAGCAAACAAAAGCATAGTTGATGTCACACCTGCAGACCGTACATTGAAGCGCTGAGTCTTACGTTTCAGTGCACCAAAACACATGGACAACCCCGGCAAGAAAAGGATACCCGCGAAGATGCTACCGATGATACTTCCCTCAACGAGCTGGGCCTTGCCCTGCTTGAGCGCAACGCAGTAGAGGTAAACCTCTACCACAGTAGAGAAGAAGGCATTGATGGTCGCTCCAACACCCATGGATGACTGCGCTGAGATGGAGGCTACTGCTTGGCCGATGAAGTATGCCAATGGGATGATAGACAACAGTGCAAGTGTGAAGAGCAGAAATTGATCCGTCAGCCAGGATTTGAGCTCCATAGCCTCAGCTAAGACGAAGTAGTCGAAGATGGTGAAAGCCACCAAGCCAAGGAGATTGATCAAAAAAATGTTTGTGCCATCGATGGTGTACTTCCAGTACATGATGCCAACTGCACGGTAGGTACAGAGTAGGATAGAAGACGATTCTCCTGGACGGCGAACATTACCATTGTCGGAATGGAAAGAGAGCGCTAAGGGGTGACGACGCAGGTGATCGAACAAGAGCAACGTAGTCTTGCCCATGGGAATCGTGAAGACAAGAAACCAACACAGAGCCGCAACGAGGAAGAGCGAGGGTGTAAGGATGCCATAGAAAAACAGGAAGAAGACAACTCGACCGAGATTCCATTTACCGCGACCGAAAAGCCTCCTCTTGGTGTTGGCAGAGTCAGTATGATTCACATTGGCACGGCCATCTCTACCAAGTAGGCTTGTGGTCTCGTCACCAGCCGAGTCTACGCTGTTGCGTCTCCGGCCGACGAGAGAGCTGGTGCCCGTAGTAGGACCGAAGAAGAGACGCCCTTCTTCGATATCACCGCTTTGCCATTGCTCATATTCGCTGATGCTGCGACCCTCACCTTCGTCTTCTTCTATGTACGCCTCATCCTGTAGGAGCTTCACGTACTTGCCGAAAGGGTAAAACAAGTATCCGGCTAGGTGGAAGAGAAGACGCGAGTACTCCTTGCAGCTTTGGTTGAAGCCAAGCAGGGCGCACAGCAGACCCCCAGCAGCAGCCACAAGAGCCAGCCACCAGCCAAAGACCAATGTCCAGACAATGTTGAAGAGGAGTAGCCATCTGCTCACGTAGAGGCCGGGTGACGAGTGAATGTCTTCCTCTGCGTTGCGCTGCACCGATCGCCCCTTCTTGTAAAGAGCTGGTTTCCATATCCTGATGCCGAAGGGATGTGTCACGTTGATAGCATCCTGGCGATCGCGAAGGGTGAAGCTCTCAGCGTCACTCAGATCGTCGTCATCGCCGCCGCCGCTCTCCTCTTCTTCTGCCCGTACAGTGTCTTCGCCCGAGGAACCTGGAGTCGGGTCGGCGTCGACGCTGGTTGGCGGTCCCGCGTTTTCCTGCTCAACGTCGTCGTCTTGGGTAGATTCTATCGTCTTAAGGGCGGCCGGTTGGGCAGCAGTCCTGCGACGGACAGTAGAGGGCTTGCGGCGCAGCGTCTTGTGTTGCTTCTTCTGCTGGTCTTGCTGGACTTGGTCGAGCTCCACCTCGTCCTCGGCGTCGTCGACGCTGAACTCCTGCCCTTTTTGCGGCCATTTGGACGATGTCGTGCGGCGGCTGATGGTAGGCTTCTTGGGCTTGGCTGAGCTCTCCGAGGCGGGTGGGTTTTGCTGACGGCGGTCCATGCCAGAAGTGATGGAGCCTGCAGGAGGAGCATTAGCTTGTTCCTCATTTTTCTTGTCCAGCACATGTCCATGTGCCTGGGCTGAAAACCTACCGTAGCCCGAGGGCTGTATAGCAGCTTGAGGCCGCCTGCGCGCGGCTTCGGCGCCTGTCGCGCTCTGGACCGGCGTGTCGCTGCCGGTGCCACAGGTGCTGTTCCGGCGGGACGTGTCGGGCGACGGCTTGGAATTGGCCCCGGTAGGCGTGCGGTCCTCCATGGCGGTGTCGCGAAGCGATGGATGTGGTGCAAGGGAGCTGACGGGCGATGTGTAGCTCGACCTTGTTTTGGGAAGTTTGGAAACAGCGGAAGGGTCCCAGCTCAGACTGCACGTCTATCTGCACGCGTCACTACTCTGTTGCTGTGCGATGGCAGCTATGGAATAAAAGACAAGACGCATCGCAGTACTTGCCGGACGCCTCTGCTGAGGTCTGGTGTGTGGGTGGACGCTGCAGATGACCTTGTTAAAGGTGCCAAAGGCCCGGCCCCCCAGCCATTCACCACCGAGCATGCCCGCAACTATCGGGCATTCTGCGGGCCGTCTCAGTCCAGATAAGACCGCCGCACGTGCTGCACGGAATGGATAGAATGCACGGAATGCACGGCAACATGGGACCCGGTTGGCAGAGAGAGCTGGAGCCATTCCCGCCATCTATTCATGCTACATTCCCTGCCCAAGAGCGGATGAGTGGCTGTGCAGCTGTGCAGCTGTGGGCACTCTGACGCATTCGTTCTTGGGGAGGAGGCGCGCACGGTGGGGCATCTGGTCAGCCACTACAGACTGGGTGGGTGAGGCGCAGGCGCTAGTCCGTCGGCGGAACCATTGATCCGCCATGGCAGCTTCGGAAGCTTCCAGTGACGGTGGTGTCAATACACGGGTGCAACAATCGCCGACGCCATCGCCATCGCCATCGCTATCTCACTCACCTGCACCCGGTCGTCTACGAAGCACCTCTCTCACGGCCATACCCACACACCCCTGCAGTGCCATCTCCGTCTCCCCAGCCTGACCAACGCCGCCGGCGACTGCCACAACCATGGCGCTCGATACCTTCTTCCACAACAAGATCGAGGCGATGAAGCTCGAGATCATACAGGGTCAGGCAAAGCTGCGACGGCTCGAGGCCCAGCGCAACGACTACAACTCAAGAGTGCGGTTACTGCGGGAGGAGCTTGGCCTGCTCCAGCAGCCGGGATCCTATGTTGGTGAGGTGGTAAAGGTCATGGGCACGAAGAAGGTGCTAGTCAAGGTGCACCCCGAGGGCAAATATGGTATGTATGCGCAGCATCAGAACTAGGCCAAATTCTCACCCCACCCAGTCGTCGATGTGGCCGACAGCGTCGACATCAGCAAACTCACCGCCGGTAAGCGTGTGACCTTGCTTAGCGACTCCTATAAACTCGAAAAGCTTCTGCCATCCTCTGTCGACCCGCTCGTATCCCTCATGATGGTCGAGAAGGTGCCCGACAGTACATACGACATGATTGGCGGTCTGGACCAGCAGATCAAGGAGATCAAGGAAGTCATCGAACTAGGTCTGCAACATCCCGAACTCTTTGAATCGCTTGGAATTGCTCAACCGAAGGGCGTCTTGCTGTACGGTCCTCCGGGAACAGGAAAGACGTTGCTTGCGCGTGCTGTCGCACATCACGCCGACTGCAAGTTTATCCGTGTATCGGGTAGCGAGCTGGTTCAAAAGTACATCGGTGAGGGTAGTCGCATGGTTCGAGAACTATTCGTCATGGCCCGAGAACATGCACCCAGCATCATCTTCATGGACGAAATTGACAGTATTGGTTCAAGTCGTGTTGAGGGCAGCTCCGGAGGTGATTCCGAGGTGCAGCGTACCATGTTGGAATTGTTAAACCAGCTAGACGGTTTCGAGCCGACTAAGAACATTAAGATCATCATGGCGACTAACCGTCTCGACATTCTCGATCCGGCCCTACTACGACCCGGACGCATCGACCGAAAGATCGAGTTCCCCCCGCCAACCGTCGAAGCGCGCGCTGACATCCTGCGAATTCACTCTAGAAGTATGAACTTGACCCGCGGGATTAACCTGACGAAGATTGCAGAAAAGATGAACGGATGTTCAGGTGCTGAGTTGAAGGGTGTCTGTACCGAGGCTGGCATGTACGCTCTCAGGGAGAGGAGAGTGCACGTCACACAGGAGGACTTTGACCTGGCGACGGCAAAGGTGCTGAACAAGCACGATGACAAGGCAACTAGTTTGAGCAAGCTGTGGAAGTAGGCCATGCTTTGCGGAGCGCTTGCCCGCGCCATACTTTCCCCATGCTTACACTGACATCATATACACCAACCAAAGTGGCATAGAATTTTGGTATAAACAAATAATGACTACCACGTACCATGGATCTGAATTGCGGATGACATCAATCTCACAAAGTCACGTTGGCTGTGACAGTACGTCATACTAGCGCGGAGTGACTCCGGTTGCCGAAGCTCAACTCCCACACCATGAACTTGTACACAGCGCAGATCTCCCTCAATTTGATGCCTCGCAGCTTACTTCGTCTGATTGCAGCATTCTCATTATCTACATGATATCTCCATGACTGACTCACCAACAAAGACGGCGCTTGAGACGAATAGCAACAGTGACCGCCTAGCACGCACCGAACGAAGATGGCTGTATAAGTCCTATGAATTCAGCAGGCGCAATATGGGCTTTCGAACCATGTTCCCATGGGCGTGGAATATGGCTATAGCAGAGCTCGGTATTCTGTCCATGCAAGAGAAGAATGATGCCTCTTGTGTCTCAGTCGAATCTCTGCTGGAGTGAGAGTACTCGATGACTAATATGACGTATGCCCCTCTTACACATGCACAACTTTTCCAGCCCATCTTACACAAACCACCTGCATAGTTGAGAACCAAGATGAGCGAATCAAAGGAAATGGTTGTGATACTTACGGGAGCTTCGAGGGGTAAGTCAAACGAGTCGCAAGAACCTGTGCATACAAGCCACGCGTTTGGTTCCGCACATGCCCATGGCTTTTTTGCATACTGGCCTCCCATCCTCTTTTCACCAGAGCACGTGCAATTTCCATCTGCCAAGCCAATACACCAATACCTTGGTCTTGAAGAATCGTTTCAACGCCGTCCCCGTCATATACTAAGTCATCCTGCTAGGAATTGGTCAGGCCATTGCTCACCACCTCCTCTCCCGCAACCACAAACTCGTGCTCGTATCCCGCACGCGCTCAGCTCTCCATCAGCTCCACAGCCAGTATGGCTCCGAAAAAGTTCAAGTGCTCGCCGGGGATCTGGCCGATCCAGCTCTGCCAAAACAGGCCGTCGACCTGGCGAACGAGCGATGGGGTCGTCTCGATTCCGTCATCATCAACCACGGAACTCTGGACCCCGTCAAGAAAGTCGCGGAAACTAGTGCAGAGGAGTGGAACAAGGGATTCAACATCAATGTCTTCAGTGCTGTGGGACTGGTATGAGTTATCTTTTGTTTTGTTTTCTTTCTTTTTAAGGATATTCCGAGTTGCTGACACCATCTACAGATTCAAGCATCCCTGCCTTCCCTTCGTGCATCAAAGGGTCGCATCGTTCTTACCTCTTCCGGAGCAGCAATCTCCGCCTATCAAGGTTGGGGCTGTTATGGTGCGGGCAAAGCGGTTTTGAACCACCTCGCGTTGACGCTTTCCGTGGAAGAACCTGATGTGACCACTATCTCCATTCGGCCAGGTGTTGTAGACACAGAGATGCAAAAAGAGATCCGGGAAGTGCATCACGAGCGCATGAGTGAAAAAGACAGAGAGAAGTTCAGTGGACTGAAGAGTAATGGGGGGCTTCTGAAGCCAGAGCAGCCTGGACATGTCATTGCCAAGTTGGCTGTAAGCGGTGGGAAAGAATTCAGTGGAAAGTTCTTGAGCTGGAACGATGAGAGTCTCAAGGCCTTTCAAGAAGAATAAGGAGTGGTCATGGCATTTATAGGTCGTTATCATAGGTCACAAATTTGCATATACAGCGTGATTGTCATATGGCGCATGAGCTTGCCGCCACACACTGCTCATCTGAACGTCTTCCAGGCCACAGGATTCTCGAGAAGATAAAAACGCAAACGCTTATTTGGCAGGACGGCCAGCCAGAGTATCGATATCCACCGGCTTGGCTGGGGCTTGAGGCCTGCCAGACAATGTATCCACCGTCTCCTTCAGTGCCGTCCAGAACTCGTGCTTGGGACGTCTTCGGTGCCACTCAGTCTCCTTCTTCTCAACTGTATCCATGGGGGAGAAGAGCAACTTGCTGCCCTTGATACCGATAACACTGATTGACATCTGATCGTCTTGGACATCATCTGGGTCCATACCAGCAAAGCTCTCTAGGTGCTGCATAGCCTTGGTAGCGAACCTGACAGCCCTGACACGGTCCATAGGTGATGGAATCGTGCCTTGCTGGAAGTGGCCAGGTACACCGTGGCGGGACTCAAATTTGCCCTTGCCAGCTTCCGCAATTATATCGGCGATAATTTGTACTGAGTAGACCTTTGATGCCTTCTCGTTGACTAGGATGACCTTGCCGGATCTGCTGATACCTTTGTCCTTGGCGAACGCGGTACGCAAATAGTCGATGTCGCGGTCGAGCATCTTGAGGTTGATGCCGTCCTCTGGAGTGTATACGGCCAACGCTCCGATACTGAGACCGGCAACAGTCGCGATGTAACCAGACTCGCCACCTTGCGTCTCAATGACAAATACTCGGCGTCGAGACGCAGATGCGGATTGGCGGCAAGCATCGGAGTATTGAATCAATGCATTCAAACAGGTGTCAGAACCAATGGAATATTCGGTTCCAGGGACGTTGTTCGAAATCGTGGCAGGGAGGATAACCTGAACGTTCGTTAGCATGCTGCTCATCCACTTGGGATCCTCATTGTTGCGACTCTGTTCAGAAATCTAAATCAGGAGATGGAAAACTCAGTGTACTTGCCATGGGGATCTTGAACGCCTTGTAGTATTCGCGCGCTTTCCTCAATTCGGAGACGGCTGTGAATGCCTCAAATCCACCAACGACGAACAAGGACTGGATGTTGTACTTCTTGAAGACGAAGGCGACAGTCTCTAGGTCCTCGCTGGGAAGTCCACGGTTGGTACCAATCTCAGATCCACCTTTGGACGCCCAGGTTTCAGCTTCGATCCATTTGATTTCGCGAACTGCGTTGACCGGCTCATCGGAGTGGTGGCGGATTATACCAGGGAAACCGTTGTGAAGCGCGATTGGTGTGTGGCCTCGAGCAAGGCAGTGTGCGACTGCAGCACGGGTCGCAGCGTTCATACCTCCGGCTGGGGCACCAACGTGGATGATACCAACGCGCATGCGCTGTTTCTCAGGCAATAGAAGCTCTGGCTGATCGGCAGCTGTGGTGATCTGGTAAGCCTGGTACTGTTGCTCGAATTCTGTGTCGCGGAGCTGCATAGCCCTGTGGAAGTCTTTGTTGCCAATAGCCACCGCGACTTCCTTGGTCTGTGCCACAGCGTCGAGAAGCGGGCGTCGGACAATCTTGTTCTCTTGCATACAAATGACAGGGCTAGGAGTGTCCGGGGTAGCCTCTAGGACAGCCTTGACAGCCTCAACACCTTGAAGAGTGGCAAGCATACGGTCGTAAGCACAGGGGGTACCTCCACGCTGGACGTGGCCGAGCGTTGTCACACGGGTATCGAGCTTCGCGTCGCCTGCAAGGACGTCCTTGACCTGCTGTGATGTGATCTTGTTTAGGTTACGGTCAATAGCACCTTCAGCGACAACGACAATAGTCTTTCGCTTCCCCATTGCCCTGTGCTTCTTGATCTGTCGGCACATCTCGCTTTGCCAGCCCTCACTTGGTGGGTTCTCGGGTGTGAAGACAAAGTCTGCCCCTGTAGCAACACCAGCGCTGAGGGCCAGCCATCCGCAATGTCGGCCCATGACTTCGATGACAAAGGCTCGCTTATGGCTCACGGCGGTAGTGTCGACCGAGTCGATGGCTTCGCAGATACGGGCAAGCGAGGTATAGCATCCGATAGTGGCATCGGTCATGGACAGATCATTGTCAATTGAGCCAACCAGACCGACAATGTTGAGGTACTTGAATGGCTCGATCTGCTGCTGGGTGAGCTGCTTCTCTTGGACGAGTTCACTGAGCAGCTCTGGCCACTCGGTGCGAAACTTGTCTGCACCAGTGAGGGAGCCATCACCACCGCAGATGATCAGCGCATCAACACCCTTGGTAATGAGGTTCTTTGCGGCTGTCCGGCGGCCCTCGCGTTGCATAAACTCCATGCATCGCGCTGTGCCAATCAGGGTACCTCCTTCTGACAGGAAGCCTCTGACATCCTCCCATTTCATCTCCTTGATCATGTCGCCGCCCTTTACCAGGCCATCATAGCCCTCGTATATGGCGAAGGCTTCACAGTTGTTGTGAATGGCCATGCGAACCACAGCTCGTACTGCACCGTTCATGCCGGGCGCATCTCCTCCACTTGTCATAATTCCAATGCGCCTCTTCTTGCCTTCGAGGGGCGGTGGGATGTCGACGGGCGCCATCTTGTGTTGTTGGTAGGCTGGGTATTAGGTTTAGGTGGGGGCTGAGGGGGTACGAGTTGAGAGAGGGAAGGAGAAGAAGGAGGAGGGGATTGAGGTGGTGATTGCGACAGTTGGAGGTACCGCCGGTTGTGGAGGGCCGAAAAGATAATTTGGCCGTGGGTCAGTATGAGGTCAAAGTGGATTCGGCTGTCTAGCTGAAAACTACACGCCGAAAGAAGCGGGTCCCTATGTGTTGAGGAGCTTTGATGGTCGGTGGTTGAATGGAGGGGTAGCTTTGCCGTGTGCGCAGCAGAAATCACGATAGCAATGGAGGTGGAGCCGATAGGCAGCAAATGGGTTTTCTTGCTGGTCTCTATATAGAGCTGGGAAGAGTGAGGACGAGGGCAGGTGTTTGTACCAGTCCCAAGCGGACGATAAGGTGATGGGCGTATGTGTCGCAGCTGTTGCTCAAATGACGTGGGAGCCCCAAAAGAAGACAGCTCCCCGGTCCGCGAAGTGGGGTCACACCACCAGGCGATCCGCAATGCGAGCCAGGCATCGCTTCGAGAACTTCTCACCTTCCATCACGCGTATAACCATGTGTCCAACGACTCAATTGTTGCCTTTTGCGAAGGACATGCATACCGACAGCGACAAAGCTTGCGCAACATTGCATGTCCAAGGCCCATCGCACCACCGCCCAAGACTTGGCTAGCACCACATAGTCGGCGCCACCATCTTTTGCGACGAAACATGACAGCCATACAGTAGTGGCATGCGCTTTGCGCACTTGGATTGTGGCGTAACTTGCAGAAATTGGTGCAGGCCCGGGGAACAAGCTGCCCAGCCACCCAGCTTTGTCACGCCACCTTGCATCCTTTTGGAACCTGGTCATGGATGCACCATTTTTCATCATCAGCCTGGTAACGTTTGATATTCAGAAAAATAAACCCTCCTTTACAATGATCCATTGGTATCACTATGCCTGTTTCAATGTGCCTGACGCAACGACCACTACCGCATCCATCTCCATTAAAAAGCGCCAACTTCCTGGCCTTCCCGAGCCAACGTCTCAAAAACTCTGGGCGGCAATTTATACTTAATCAAGCCAGCAAAGACCATTAAATCCTTGGCCTTTTGGAGCAGCTGGTCGGCAAGAACCTTGCGCATTTGATCCTCGAATTGTCCAGAGAGAAGACGCTCACGGTGCCGTGAGCAGCAGCCGATGCACCAAAGGAGGACGTTGCCAATGTTCCGTGAGATCTCCTGGGGGTACGAATTGAAGCTGTTGGCTGTGGCGCGGATGTCACTCACGTTGCCTCCAGCCGACAATGGGAGAATGCGAAGGTTCTCGATTTGCTAAAAGAGCTGTCAGTTGGGAACTTATGTAGGAACAGGTGCGAAAACTTACTCCGAGTGCTGCCATATAATCACCAGTCTCAATCACCTTCTTCGCGTTATTGAGCTGGAACAGTATACCGACAGTGTCGCGGTTCATCTGTGAGACCTTCCTCCACCATAGGCTGTTTGCATCGTATAGAGCAAGGACCTTCTGGGCAAGCTCCACTGGATCATCCGTTCCGAGCATGCTCAGACTTGACGACGTCGCGTCAGACCGTTGCTGTTGCTGTTGTTGCGACTCAGCCGGCGTCAAGCGCGGTTTAAGCGGCTCCAGACGAAGGGGCTCTTGGCCAAGCTCTACCGAAAGAGCCTCAGCAAGCGCGCGGTTAAGTATCGTAACCACACTATCATACTCGCCAGCCAAGTGGCAGAGCAGGATAGCATCATTGATTCGCCCATTGTCGTCCGCCATTCTCGCGGCTTCGCTAGTGATGGTGTTGAGTAATCCCATTTCGCCGTCTAATCTCAGCAATGGCACACGCTCTTGGATGAGACCTGGGGTCGTCTGGCCGTTTGACTTGACATCACCTAGCAATGTAGAGAACTCGCGTGTCTCTAGGACAAGCTCACGAAGTGCTTCGTGGCACAGCTCCGCCTGTTGCTTGCCTGCCTCGCCTGGCAGGTCTGCGTTCATGCAGATCAATACCAAGTAATCGGCTGCAGCGTCAGCTCGAGCAGCTCTGAAGTCACTTGTGTAGTAGCCAACAACGCGTCCAAAGTTCAACTGCGGTTGTTGTCGCGTCGTGTATGTCAAGATCTCGCCTCCAGCTGTTGTCCAGTCTGATACCCGCAATAGTCCATAGTAGTCGACAGCGACGGCGAAATGAACCGCGGAGACGTAATTGTGGGTGTAGAGGTAATTGATGGCTGGCTCGAACAAGCCTGCAAGAGTAGCAAGGTAGAAGTAAACTCCGTACCCGCCAACAGACTCGGCCTCGTCGTTCATGAAATGGCGCTGACCAATATCCTTGATAGTTGTGCGAAGTTCTTCTAAGCCGAAAATCTCGCCAGCGTTTTCTTCAGCTCTATTACCCTCGCGAGCCAAGTTGAACTGCAGCCACACCCAGTCGTCCATGGTCTCCTTGATGGGTTCCAGATTACGCTTGCTCATATCGCATCGACCAACAATCTTGTAGCAGGCCATTCGATAAGGATCTTCTGGCGTCTTTAAACGAGTCCTTTGAGCGTGCGTGTGGCCAACCTTCTGTTGGGTATCCGGGCTTAGCCTGCGGTCAGGGTCGGTGGCATATTGTGTAATGGCCGATTGGAAGTTTCTGTCGGTATTCTGGAAGAAGTTTCTCTTTTCCCGGACATACTCAGCAGCCTCGGCCAGCAGACCACCTCTGAGCAGGAAGAAGATGATGATCCAGGGGAACTCATCGCCCGCTTCGCCAATCCTCTGTAACAGTTCGGTATCCGCACCAAGCTCCTTGAACGCAGCCTTAGCGCGTACGAAGCCACGAATCTTGTTGATCATGGATGGAACACCGCCGACAAGCGCTTCTGCGGGGTTTCTCCGTAGAACCTCGTCCACCTGTTCCAGAAACTTGTTTTCCAGATACTTACGAGAGCCGTCCAGTATACGCTTCCGCATGCGAACACTGGCAACGGAGTTGGGTAGGTCATCCAGGTAGTCCTTCGCGAAGCTTCGCTCCTTGGGCTGGTTAGAACCGGGGTTTGATGCTTCCACTTCATTCTTTTCGCCAGTGATCGAAACAAGCGCTCCGTAGGCATTGATGAAATGATCCGAATACTCAGTGCCAGCAGCTTTCTCCACATCTGAGAATGCATGGAGAACTGAGAAGGAGTCTTCTCGTAGTCTTGACTCGTTGAGCTTCTTGACCTCAACCATGAACTTCTCTTGCTTGTCTCGCGCATATCGATCCTGGGGGCCAACTTGTGCGCCCATGGCGGACCTGTCAGAAGCATCTCGCCCACCTAGCACGCTTTGGGAAGCACCGAGAACAGGCGGCCCAGCCGCAGAGGCTCCAAAGGTGGATCTTCCATTGACTGATGCACTGTTGGGGCCCATAGAGCGACCCTTGCGCCCTGTTGCGCGTCCGAAGGCTCCTCGGGCTGTGTTGCCGAACGCGCTCTGGGAGGCCGCCATGTCTTCGCTTTGCCTGCCCAGGCCGAAGTGCTCATAAATCCTCTGCCGCTGCTTGTCCCATTCGATTTGAACATTGTCTTCGAGGAAGGTGTCGAAGTCGCGCTTAGACTGCTCCAAGCCTTCTTGAATGAGGGCTAGGGTAGATTGGGAATGTAGGTTGGAGATGTAGGCGTCGACGTCGTTGTCGACGAGATTTTGAGCCTGACCGGGCGCGGCAAGACCTCCCTGGGAGGAGAACTGGTTAAGATCGCGAAGGGTACTACCCATCTTCACGCCAGACGCGGAGAGCAAGTAGTGGCTAGAATAGATCAGTACAAACGAGTATACATACGGGTTTTGCACCCAACTTACGCAGCGCGGTCTTGAGCGCGGTCTTGCACTTGGTCCGCCGAAGGGCCTCCGGCGCCCAAGTTTCGCACCTTTCGTGCAATGTCTCCAAGGCCCAGTTGTAGCGACGGAAGCTCATCGAAGTTGCTGGTGCCATTTTCGCCAGCATTACGCTTGCGGCCTCGCTCTAGCAGATGATCAAAGTGAGCTGAGCGACCGGTACCTGCGTTCGCCTGGGCCAACGACGCGCCTTGTTGCTGTTGAGGCTGCTGTTGCTGAGGCTGCTGCGGCTGCTGCTGCTGGGTCGAGGTCGTGTTGAAGAGAGAGGATTGGCCGAGACTGGTCGTCTGTTGCGTGTTGTTCGCAGTCGATTGCGAGGTTGGGTTGTTGAACAGCGAGAAGCCCCCCGTTTGTGGCTGCGATTGCGGTTGTTGTTGCGACGTCGATGCTGCGCCAGCGAACAGCGAAGGCGCTGTGGTAGCAGTCGACTTTGCTCCACCAAGGCCGCCGAAGAGACTGCCTCCCAGGCCACCGCTGCTTGTCGCTTGTGTCGTACCGGATTGCGCATTCGAAGTGCCTCCGCCTAGGCCGCCAAACAAGCTTGATGTGCCACCGCCTGATCCGCCTCCTGCTGTTCCAAACAGTCCTCCACCCGAGGTGCCACTAGAGGCAGGCTGGGTGCCTCCAAGGTTGCCGAATAGTGACATGGTGGTTACGAATGGCGGTGTTGTTGATGGTGCCGAAAACAAACCTGGAGAAACAAGATCGCGTTGTTCAGCCGGGAAGCTCGGACGTTTTATCCCTGTCTTCCAGGTACCGCGTCAAGGTGAAAGAGCTAGCACCGTCTCGAGCCTATCGTTCAGATGACAAAGACGCGCTGCCCTTCTCTGTACCCGTGAAGTTGAAACCCGGATTCATTCCAGTCCAGAAGACTGGGGTTGGCTCCAGTGCAGACACAAGAGAGAAAATGCTGTCTATCCCAAGGCACGATCAAGTTACGCACGAGTGTTTGCATGATGAACTATGGAAACATTGGTATGTCGGCAATGTGGATATGTACAAACAACTAGATCTTGTTGGTATCCTATATTCGTCGGCTCGTTAGATCAGATCTGGCTTTGCAGCCCAAACCAGCAAACGTCTGGGAATAAAACCCGTCAAAAGTGCGAGTGATTTGCAGTGTACAAAGATAATCTCGCTCCCTTAGTTCCTTCCTAACTTCCAAGTAATGGCCGGTGTTGCATTGCCTGAACCACCTGTCTTCTTTCCTACCAACGATGGATGGCGACACCGAACAGCTGGGTATGTTCGCAACCCAGCCTGCAGGGGATGGCACCAGGATGGCCGCAAGCTTCGAGACGTCAAGGCATCCAAGGCATTTATATGGCCCAAAGACGGCAAGAACGGTTCGTCATGGGGTCGCATGAAAGATATCTTTCGCAACACTGGCCCGGACATGTACATCGCATTCGGTGCCCGTCAGACAGATTGTGTATCGAACCGCCCTCCCCGATCGCAGTGGGCAGGGCATTCCCATCTTGGTGACAATGACATGACCTTCAGCTTCAGTTCACAAAAGTTCGCACCCTGGACAAAGGCCAAATCGCTCGGCGGGCGAGAACACGGTCCGAGCTACGACTTTCGAACTCGAAAGCATGCAAACCCGGACCAATGGATGTGGACGGATGCTATTTGGCAGCAAGAGCCATATAAGTGCAGGGAACGGAACAGCTTTCCGGAAGCCGTGCGAACAGTGGATGGCAGCTGGTATCAGGACAGCCAATATCTGCCGCAATTCCTGGGTAGTCATATCGGCAACGAGTTTGGCACCGGATTTCCGTTCAGGTATTTGCCTCCCTCTAACGTGCGCTGATTAGCATATCAGGAGGAATCTATTCGGTTCAGGCTCAGTCACTCAACGCAACCCTCATGAAGCGCTACCCAGACCGTTTCCAGGCTCTCGTCAGCAGCAGCAACTTGCTTGCTTCGTCGCGCTGTAGGTGTTAATGCGGCGCCGTCTAGCAATCTCCCACATTTCGCACAAGAGGATCCTATAGTACTCTTATAGGCGGCGATCATATCCTTTAACACTCAGCATGTATTCCGGGAATGTCTTTCTTGCGAGCGTCATGATGTGTACATACCAACAAATATCTCAGATCATTTGGATGTGGCCTTGACGCGATGCATCGTGTGATTGCTAAAGAGGGCTCTGTTGCCCCTAAGCAATCTGCGTTGAGCTTGTGGCGTCCATTCACTTCACGCTCGATGCTAACGCGGAATTTTAACATGAGAGAACTCGAAACGAACTGCATCTGTCATAGAGGTGAGCAGGTTGAACCATGAAAATGACGGGAGTACTATACATGTATGCTGCGCTGGTCATGCTGCGTCTCGACTTTGAGATTTGGGTGAGCCTTGCAAAACTCCACGACGATGCGTGACACGTCCTCATCGGAGATGGTTGTACCGGCATCCTCCACGGTAGCATTGCCACCTTTCTCTATTGACTCTCTGGCTTTTCTTTCTTTCTCGACCCAACCATGGGAGGGCACCGAGACGCATTCGGACAAATCCGCATTCGCGTCAAAGCTCTGCTTGACGTGTTCAAACGTGCCTTGTACTCCAGGGAGCTTCCAACGGTCTTTGAGCGCGTTGAGACCGCTCTGGGAGCTAAGTACACCCTGGGAATACAATCTATAGGTCGTCGGATTCGGGGGACGGTGGAAGGGCTCGATTATTCGGGGGATTGCAAGACGTAGGCAATCTATCTATGAAATATCAGCGTTTTGGCCTGGAAGCGGCACGAGTCGATACATGCCTGCGTTTGGAGCTGCTCCAACTGTGCGAGTGCTGCTGTACATTGCGCCTCGTCCCAGCCCGTTCCCGGCTCCACTGCAGCGTCCGAAGGCCCCATAGGAATAGTCATAAAAAGAACGAAAGACCAAAAGACCCAAAAAAAAATGCGTGTCTAGGTAACTAAAGCAAAGCAAAGCACAAAAAGTCTTGGTGTGCGTCAATGTGAATGGTCGGTGCAATGAGCATTGAAGTTCAGAAAGCATGTCGCGGCTCACGGACGCTGGACGCACACAATCGGCAACTCCAGCCGATCCGTCATCTTCTCCGCACATGGACGCGCTTTCACGTGGTCTCGCTCCAGACGACAGGGCCCGCTTACAGAGCTTTACATGTGTAGTCGATTCCAAGCCTTTGGTGATCTAGAAACTGTTCTTGAAAAATCCACAGAATGCAGGGCAAGTGGATGTGCCTCACGCAAATGCGAATGATACCATTGGAGGATCGTGTACAAGAATGCAATCTCCGAATTGATGAATGTGATTGAAAGCCCAATGCGATGCCAAACATGCTCATATACAGTAAGAACACCCCCCCCC
>LR132381.1:45931-65031 GCA_900634815.1 Paradendryphiella salina | reverse complement strand
CCCCCCCCCCCACATCCCTTCTCTCTTTGCTATTTACAACTTCGACTTCTCCTTGACGACCTTCTCTTGGGGTCCGATGAGCGGATCATAGACGTTCAAGCCAAGGGTGTCGTGCGGTACGGTGGCTGTGTGCATGCTCAGACCTCTCGTGTCAAGCATTGAAGGGTTCAAGTCAGCAACACTTGAAGCCCCAATCAAGCGCATGTTCATTTCCATCTCGTCTTTCAGTAGCTGCATAGCGCGGTCGACACCTGGGAAGCCATAGGCGGACATGGCGTAAAGGAAGGGCCTACCAATGCCTACGCCCTTGGCGCCCAGTGCTACAGCCTTGATAATGTCTGTCGCTCGACGTACACCACCATCAATATATACCTCAATGCGATCCTGCCAGCCACGTGCGCGAAGAACAGGCATGACTTCAGCAAGGACTTCTACGCCAGAGCGGGCGAAGTCAAGCTGACGACCACCATGATTTGAGAGAACTACACCATCTACGCCGGCCTCGACAGCGCGAATCACGTCCTCGACGCACTGCACACCCTTGAGGATGATGGGCATTTTAGTGATACTCTTGAACCATGGAATGTCCTTCCAGCTAAGGCTCGGGTCAATGAAGGACGAGATGGCTCGTGCGGCGCCTTGACTGCGATCCACATTATCGCCGCCAGTGCTCTGCACGTTACTCCCAACGTCGTCGAACTTGCTTCGCATGTCTTTCTCGCGACGGCCGAGTTGTGGTGCATCGACGGTTATGAAGAGACCCTTGCAACCTCGCCTCTCGGCATGCTGCACGATGCGCTTTGTGACTTCCCGGTCCTTATTCACGTACAGCTGCAGCCATTGGCATTGGCCATCTTTTGCTTCGTCGACAATCTCGTCGAAAGAGCAGGATGCTAGTGTTGGGATCATTTGGATCACATTATGTTTGTGCGCGCCGCGTGTGAGGATGACCTCTCCCTCTGGATTGCCGAGCTTTCCCAATGCCGTTGCCGTGACGTAGAAGGGAATGTCGCATTTGGTGCCGAGCATCGTGGTGGACATGTCGACCTTTTCAACGTCTACGAGTACTCGCGGTCGAAACCAGATCTTGTGGAAGGCGCCGTGATTTTCGCGTAACGTCTGTTGAAAGATTAGCCTTTAGCACAGAGGCGCAAGGTTCGCAATGGGTTTACAATCTCGTCGTCAGCACCGCTGGAATAGTATGCCCATGCCGTCTTCTTCATGACGTTGCGTGCAACAGCCTCGAAATCCATCAGGTTGTAGCATTGCTCGAGAATAGGCATGCGCTCGATGCGCTTTTGCCTCTCCTCCTCGTCGGGGTCGAATTCCTTCTCTTCCTCTTGCACTGTGTTCATGTCCACCTCGCCTAGGTGTTTTGACTTGTCCAGGTACTTGTCGAGGGTGTCGGGCGGATGGATAGGCTCGTAGGCTTCTGTCGCATCTTTGCCGGCGTACTTCAAGATAATCTTGGAGCCGCCGGGATGTTCAGGCAGGAACTCGGTAACATCGTAGGCGCGTCCGTGGACAATGACCCAGCACGAGTCGCCGTCGTTGTGCTCTGCGACTTGCTCGCCGGTGAGCTTTTGCTTTTGGGTATTATTGCTGTCGTGGTTCATTATGGCGGTGCATGCACGAGGCGAAGGTCAAGGAGAGTAGAGCAGGCTGGCGCAGGATGTTGAGGGTCAAGTAATCTACGTCCGGAGATAGGCCAAAAAATATACGGGGGCGATCTGGGTTATTTCCAGGCACTAGGGCCTGGACGGGCGGAAGGGCCAGGTTGGCGACGGCAACCTGTTTGTCAGGACAGCTCGGTACATTCGTCCCCGCGCGTCAGACACGGTTCGCGGACGCCTCGACGCGACTCGGGACTACCAAAAGCTTGTTCCCATCGAGTATCCCGTCTCGGTCTTTCCAAGCCCGCGACGTTTTTTTTCTTTCTTTCTTGCCCTCTCTAGCAGATGGACATGGAAGCTAGCAAGGCCTTCGCAGTCGGGGCGGCGAGAGCAAAAGGTCCTTGTCGCCGTCGGTTACGTGGAAGAGCCCCAATAGGAGTGTAGCTGTGCCGAAACGCGGGGAAGACGCAGCTGGCTGGGCATGACGCGCATTGTTGACGGCAGTTCAACCGAACAGATACTTGGACTCAGTATGGCGCGTATTCTTTTTCTTCGTGAGAGTCACTCGGTCATGGCCTTGGATGCTCATTTCCTCATGGACAGCCTGTCTTCCCCGCAATTGCTCAACATTGGCCCGCGGCGTCCGTCACATGGCGCACCGAGCCAAGACAATGGCCGCACGCGCCAATCGCTGCGGGAGGACTATGTCACTTGCCTTTTGGCTCTCCTGCCTGGGATTACCAGCGACCCTCTACGTCAATCCGCTGGCGCATCGCACACTCAGCGACAGCAAATACGCTCTACACGCCATGCCACTTGTCCTGCGACCGCCCACAGCTCAACTTCTCACTGACAGCCTGGCCCGAGGCTCCGCCCATATCTGACCGGACCCCCCTCCCCCCAACAACTGGAACACCAACACTTGCCCACACCGTGGATCGAATCCGTGACACCGATACAGAACGTAATGTCGAACAGCTTGGAGGCAAAGATTGTCGTACTGGGTAGCCAGGGCGTTGGAAAGACCTCCCTCGTCCACCGCTACGTCAAAAATGCCTTTACGCCTCCGACTACACAGTCCACCGTGGGCGCCTCTTTCTTGACCAAAAGGGTTGTGGATATCGATACTTCTACCGTTGTCAGGTTACAAATATGGGATACGGCGGGCCAGGAACGCTTCCGCTCTATATCGAAGCTATACTACAGAGGTACGCTGCCACTGCATTTCCTAAGCTGCTCCCTTTGCGCTCTTTTCGCTGCGCGCCCCCTTTGGGCTTTACTGTCTCCTTATCTGCAAAACCCCCAGTATATTTCACCTTTGCCAGGCGAGTGCCTCAAGCATACTCCCTAAATGTCAGCCCCAAAGCTAACCTCGCCAATCGTAGGTGCAAACGCTGCAGTGCTGTGTTATGACATCACCGACCAGCAGTCTTTCGAAGAGATGGGCCGCTGGTTCAAGGAGCTAAAAACGAACCTCGGAGACGATACGATCCTCCACGTGGTAGGGACAAAGTCTGACGTTGTCGCCGAAAACCCCACGAAGCGCAAGGTCCCCTTTGAACGCTGCATCGCATACATTGCCGAGAACTTGTATCCTGCACAAAACAGTCAACCACACAGCAACCAGGCCACTGGCTGGGGTTCTGTACCGGCGACCTTCCAAAGTGGCTCCATGGCGTCTCCACAAAGCAACAGATCCAGTGGGTTCTGGGGACAGGACCTCGGCTGGGACTGCTGCCATGAGATAAGTGCCAAGGACGGCGAGGGCGTAGATGAAGTTTTCCGTGTCATCACACGCAAACTCGTCGAGCAAGAGCAAAAGAAGCTCGAAGAAGAGCAACGACAGTTGGCCATGGCTGGTGTCACCCCAGCCCTCGACAACAATGGCAACGTGGCCGGATATTTTGACTATCCCGGCACTGGGAACGGGAGCTTCCGCCTAGGCGCCACTGATAAGAGGCGAAGTTGGCTAGGCTTTCCCACCACACCTGGTGTTGCTGGATATCAGCAAGAGTGGGAAGAGGACATTAGTCGAGTACAAAAGAGTAAGAGTGGAAGGTGTTGCTGACCCCAATCTCGTCTCATCCCGTCATCTATCACTGCACTAACCCTGCAATCTCTCCACCCAGCAAGCGCAACGCCCAACTTCGTTTCGAGATACCCACGCACTTGCCCTCATGTCTTCATGTTTTCATGACTCAGCAAATGTGTACTTTGGTTGATGCAATCACGCAAGATCCGGAATGATCCATGACCTCCCTCTCTTTTCTTATTAGTGTAGCGTACAGCGTAGCATTTGCATAGTCAAGTACCAGCGAGCAACCATTGTTTCTTAGATTCCGCGATTCCGTCCCTCGTTGTCTAGCATCCTTACTATGCACTGTTTTTGGTTACTGCATTTTATCGTGAAGCAGCAATATTGATGGAATGTGAATCATTAGTTGTCGAAGCATCTAGTTCTTCTATAGCAACCGAGAAGAGATCTTACTGTCATATATCCTAACGTGCATCAAGCGACCTGAGTGTGACAAATCGAACACGCATGTTGGACCCCCTCCCCCCCCCCGTGTTCTGCGCGCACCCTTCCTCAACCTTGCCTCGCCTTCTCAAATACCTTGACTCCAAATTTCCAGACTTGATCTACTACCAACATCTTCTCCGCATTCCCGTCTTCTTGAAGGTCGAGCACCACCAAATCTGCATCAGCGCCCACTTGGAGCGTCCCTTTTACTTCCTGAATGCCCAGCATCTTCGCGGGCGTCTCAGTGGCAGCCTTTAATGCTTCTGGTACACTAGCGCCAGTCCAGTTCAGAAAGTTTGTCACACAATCCACGAGCTGTATGCTGCTTCCGGCAATCTTTCCGTTCTCCTCTAGTGTGAGCATCGGACCTTGTTTGACAATGCGCGACCCGTTCGTCCAGTCGTATGTTCCATCAGGCATACCGGCTAGTCGCATCGCATCGGTAACGAGTACAAGGCCGTCAGGATGCGCATTCCACGCGATTTTAATTGACGTGGGATGAAGATGTATGCCATCGGCGATGATGCCAAAGTAGGGTTTCCGGATCGAAGAGGAGGGCGTGCCTAATAGACCAAAAATACCTGGATTCCTGTGATGCAAGGGTCGCATGGCATTGAACAGGTGGGTTATCATACCGGCGCCTGCCTTGATGCTTGCTTTGGCTTCTTCATAAGTTGCTTCAGAATGCCCGATCGAGACCACGATGCCGCGATCGATGAGTGGGTGGATGCATGTTAGAGCACCTGGAAGTTCGGGGGCGAGGGTGATAAGTCTCACAGAAGACGAAGCTTCTAAGTTATTGGAGTCGTAGCAGGCTTCCATGTCGAGAATGCCGTTCTTTGGTTCACGGAGGACGGAAGCGTTATGGATGCCATTCTTGGTGGGGTTGAGGAATGGGCCTTCGCAGTGCGCGCCGAGCGACTCTGAACCGTAAGACGCATCACGAGCAGCACCTGACGGGCCTAAGAACGGTAGAGTCTTTTGATAAACCTCGGAAGGTTGTGAAGTCAGCGTCGGCAAGTACGACGTGACACCCGTCGATATCAGTCTCCTGTTTACTCCAAGTACTCCCTTTCCGTACGCTGCTGTCCCTTCATCTGGTACCACAGAGAAGTCAAAGCCATATGCGCCGTTGAGTTGTGTATCAATGAGGCCAGGTGAGAGAATGCGGCCGCCAAGGTCGACAATCTCCTTTGGCGCGGTTCGATGTTCGTAGAGTATCTGTTGACCGCTCAATATCCTCCCGCTTGCCGAGCTCACCCAAAGGTCTTCGTTGACCAGAGAATTGCCCTTTACCAGCAAGCAGTTGGTGAACTTGACCACGCCTGTGGTATCCTGCAGACCTGCCGAGCCATCGTGCACGGGGGCGATTGAAGGCATGACCAAATGCGGGGCTCAAAGATGACGACAAATACTAGGCGCTTGACTAGGACAGAGGAAGCGGGCGTAAAGCTTCGAGAATATAAAGACGACCAAGGACGAAAGAAACGATTGGTCGTGCGCGGCTAAGCCAGCTCATCGACCTTCTTAAAGAGATATGCGCCCTATCCACTACTTCTATCGCGAGCGCATGGCTGCGTGTATCTTCTGCCGATGATGCTACTCAATCATCATGGGCGGACAAAGTTTCCTCTATCGGATCTGCCTGGCCGATGACAAGTGCACGCTGGCCATTTGCACAGGGTGAGTGGAGAGCGGGAACAAAGTGACACAGCGATGATCACATCAGACTGATCAAACCCACAGTCGTAGATTCGGATGCACTACGGTGGCACGTGGGGTGGCATCGGAGTGGATGTCGTTGATAGCAAAGGGACGAGGATGGTGCAACGATGCGCGAAGGCTTGCGATTAGCGCCTCGCTAACCACTTACCCCAGCTCGGGACGGCGTGAATGCTACGGTGCCATCCTCCCCATCCTTCCATCCACCGATAACCGTTTGCGAGTCGTGCCCAGGGCCGAGTGTACACCCGAATCCCACGTCGCATCCACGACCCGACATAACGCGACGGGCATCGTCATCATGGGGAAGGTTGAGAAGATGGATCCTGTGTGGGACAATGTAGACAGGTGAGGGCATTCTCACCCTAGAGATGCGCAATGTACTCAAAGCCTCTTACTAACGTCTTCGCTATGCAGAACCATGGTGGGTCGTTTGCGCTCGACTGTCGCGATGGAATTCGCTGACACCGGGTCGTGTAGGGCCAACTGTTCATGATGGGCTTTGATGGCACGTCGGTGACTCCACACATCCGTACCCTCATCGAGGAGCATCACGTTGGCTGCATACTGCTGACTGCCAAGAATCTGAAATGTAATACCACGTGCTCCGCTGTGGTTACCTCACGTGTCAAGCTCACGCTAATCTGATACAGCTGCCGAGGATACAACAAACCTCATCTATGAGCTGCAGAAAATAGCCCACGATGCCGGACATCCTGTGCCGTTGGCCATTGGCATCGACCAAGAGAATGGCGGCGTCAACAGTCTTTTCGACGACATTTATATCCGCCAATATCCCAGCAACATGGGCATGGCAGCGACTGGGTCAACCGACTTAGCATTCGAAGTAGCGAAGTCGACTGCGCAAGAAATCGCCGCCTGTGGAATTAATTGGATATTTGGGCCATGTCTGGATGTACTCACGAACGCACGCAATCAGCCTTTAGGTGTCAGAACAGCCGGAGACGATCCCCAAGAGGTGTCTGCCTTTGGATGCGCTTTCATGCAAGGTTACAAAGATGCCGGAGTGGTAACGTTAGGGAAGCATTTCCCTTCGTACGGCAATCTAGAATTCCTCGGATCCACACTTGACGTGCCCATCATCACAGAATCGTTGGAACAGTTGAGCTTAAGTGCTTTGATTCCGTTCAAGAAAGCTATTGAAAGAGGTCTTGACTCTATGATGGTCGGCGGTTGCGCCATGTCGTCAGCCGGACTGAACGCCATGCACGCCTGTCTCTCTGAGCAGGTTGTCGACGAATTACTTCGGAAGGATCTGAAATTTGATGGGGTAGTTGTCTCTGAATGTTTGGAGATGGATGCGCTTAGCCACAACATCGGCGTTGGTGGCGGTACCGTCATGGCTGTTAACGCCGGCTGCGACGTGGTGCTCCTCTGCCGTGCATTTTCTTTGCAGCAAGAAGGTCTGAAAGGTCTCAAGACCGGCGTCGAAAGCGAAATGGTCTCGAAAGAACGAATCTTCAATTCGCTCAGGCGCGTATTAGCCATGAAGAAGAAGTGCACATCATGGGAGAAGGCACTCAATCCTCCCGGCATCAACCGCCTGGAAAAACTACAGCCGCTACATACTGCACTCTCTACCAAAGCATACAACAGCTCGATCACGGTCGTACGCGATAAAAACAGGCTGCTTCCGCTAACAAATATACTCGAGAGCGAGGAGGAGCTTCTTCTGTTGACACCTTTGGTGAAGCCCTTGGCTGCCTCTGCGGCATCACGAGCAATATCAGACGCAGCCAATGGCGCAGCCGGTCATTCCCCAGAGCCCGCTGCTTGGGACCGGAGTTCTTCGGTCATGAGCGGAGAGAGGGTTTTCAGGGAGTTGGGCCGCTCTCTCGCCAGACAGCGCAACGGCCGCTTGCTGCACACATCTTATACGGCGAATGGTGTTCGTCCTGTTCACGAGAATCTCATTAACCGGGCAAGTGCGATTATAGTACTCACCGCGGACGCCAACCGGAACCTCTATCAACACGGCTTCACCAAGCACGTTTCTATGATTTGTAATACGCAATATACAACTGGTGGCGAGAGGCGTGAGAAACCTCTGGTTGTCGTCGCGGTGGTAAGCTCTTACAGCCTCCCCGCAAATGCCCCTATTCTGGAACACTAAACGACGGCTTCTAACTTTGAATCTAGTCAAGCCCGTACGATTTTGCCTTGGACAATACAATCGGAACCTACATCTGTACATATGACTTCACTGAAACTGCGCTGAATTCATTGGTGCGTGTGCTGTATGGAGAGTTGTCTCCCTCAGGAACATTGCCCGGCACCATCAGTAAGAGCCAGAAACTACACCCGTCGAGGCAACATTGGCTGGTCGAGATCTTCAATGAAGAACGGGATGGCAACGCATTGGATACGTTAATCGCAGCCATTGTGGAGAACACGGCACCAAATCAACACTCAGAACTTTCGAGTGCAACATCAAGCTCGTTCATTCTACATCACCCAGAGGTGGAAGAGTCACACTTCGTAGTCAGGAACAGCAGTACCCAAGCACTATATGGCTTCTGCTCGACGTACTTCTTCAAAGCTACCGGCACCGGTGTCATTGGTGCTCTGTTTGTGGACCCTGCAAGGCGGAAACTGTCCATTGGACATTCCCTGCATAATCGAGCGATCCGAACTTTGTTACAGAAAGAAGGCATCAAACGGTTTCAATTGGGGTCACGTCTTCCAAGTATGTATCTTGGTATCCCAACAGGTCATGGCAACGAGCGAAAGCGTCTACGATCATGGTTCGCGCAACTGGGCTGGGGCGCGGCACTTTCCCGTCCCGTGTGCAACATGGTAGCTCGCAACCTCCAGGCATGGACGCCACCTGCGGGTATGGCCAAGAGTCTAGCAAGTGCAGGGGCGCAGTTTGACCTAGTTTACGGCTGGGACTATGCAGGACCGATCCTCGACCATATTAAGACAAGTAACCGACAAGGCCTAGCAGAGGTGTACAAGCTTGCGCTCGCCGACCCGACGGCTTGCGGGATCATTCGGGCAAAGCGGCCAGAAGATGGTGCATTAGTCGGTACTGTTGTACTTTACAACAACCACTCGCGCCTTGCCGAGCACATACCTCCGTTGAGAGACGCCAACGAAGCGGCTGGTGGCATCTCCTCACCGGTAATCTCACCCGGCGTAGGAGAGTATTCGACATTACTGCAAGGGTTGATCCTTCTTGGGATGCGCCAAATCAAGCAGCTGGGATGCAATGCCTGCCTGTTAGACTATGTAAGTATCCGTCCATTCCAACAGGATACCATGGCATACTGACGAGCCTAGATGGATGGGGACGGCAACTTTGATGGGTTTTCGGCAATGGGCTTCGATGTTATGCATAATTTTGAAGAGGTAAGCTGCGATGCAGCGACATGGACGATGATACCCCCTGTTTGATTCAGATGCATTTGCTCGGGCGCACATTTGGAAGCCCTTGTTCTTTTGGGACCAAGGCTGGATGGACAGGTGTTCTGGGTGTTGGAGGTGCTTGCTCAACCAATGGGCTTTTTGTATATTTTCATCTTCATTTTGTTAACATTCGAGAACAAAGAGGTATTTGATTGGTCTTTGATGCCATTACTGCAACATAGTCTGGTGGCATAACATGCATGAATCGGCTAGGTTGGGGGCCTTTTGGAGGTCGCATGGTCTGTCTCCTTGATGGGAATTTCGGCGTACCCGCGTGCCTCGTGCTCGTCTAGCGGGACGCATGTCGCAAAGCATGTCATTCCCGACAGTACTGTCAAATCATCACCAAGGAGCCATGAAGCCCCTTGATGTGCAAAGCCAGGCCCCGCCCCAAATCATTCGGGGATGGTGTCTGGGGAGACCATGTCCCCCTATCGGAGGCAGCTTCGGAAGGGGTACAGCGGGTAGCTGGAGCCAGAGCGGCCAATGGCGCGATGGCGGATGCGGATCACCGTCGGGCTTGTCCCTGGGAGAAGCGCTACCGAAGAGGCTCGCGGCGTCGATGATGTACAAGACGCATTGCTGGAGAAAGCAGAATTGGGTATCGAGCTCCATGGCGCCATCCTTCCCGCCAAACATCCTTGGAGAGCCCCACCCAACAACGGAACCCTTGGCCAGCGGCGCATGTGATGCATCGTCGTCGGCCAGCTTCACCACTCGCGCGCCTGAGATCGCTGCAGCGTTGTTGCCTGGTGTGCGCTCTGTGCAAGCCACGTCAACTGGGAGGACCTTTCTTTTCGGTACTGTTGTCGCCGGCCGTCGCTCACCAGCGCGCGGCATAAGCTGCATCGCCGTCGTCTCCCCCGTCTTCTCCGCTGGCGAGCCCGCCACCTCTCTCCACCTCCACCCCAGCCCCAACCCCGACAACAGCATATCCGACCGCATTGCTCGCCCTTCCGTCGCGCGTATGCGCCCAATCTACCGCGACTTCACCCCCGACGACGGCCAGGCCGCCCCGAGCCATGGAGCACTTTGACACCAGCACCATGTCGTACATGCCCATGCCCATGCCCATTCCGCTCCAAACCGTCACGGGGCCCGACCAGCAAATGACAATGCCCATGGCGCCCATGGACCAGTACGATCAGCGCTCGACCTATGACCAAGAGACGTTTATCGGGTAGGCCAAGGGAGCTGTGTCTGCTGCCCTTGCATTTGCTGACAAGATGGCCCAGAAGTGAAGATGCATACTCAGCCTACCATCTCCGACAAGTGCCGCCCCAGCTAAAGCGCTATCCCAACACATACGAGGATCCCTTCTCGGATGTCCAGAGCGGCTACGAGCCGTCGATACACCCACACGAACAAAGTGGCATGCCCGAAAGCCCCAGCATCGACAGCAACAACAAGCTCCTCAGCTTTTCGCTGCCTACGGTGCCCTACACCATGCTCACATATGCCATGCAGAGGGTGTCAATATCCATGTCTGCCCAACTTCACGGCATGTTCTTTCTGGCCGAATCGCCCTGGGCTACCGCTGCCGACGTCCAGGCACCTTCGGAATTGACCTGTTACAGAAGAAATCTCTTTCAGATAACCGGCACCGTCACCCTTCCCAGAGGCCTCCAATCCCTCATGACCGATCAGGGCGACCAGATACCCATCCTCGGCCAGGAACTCACCATATCCGCTACTGAGTCGCTTGAAGGCAACACGGTCAAAATCATCTCTGTGCCGTGGAAGACGCCGGCTACGAGCAGCGCCCCTGCCGAAGACAAGACGGAGAAGGAGCCTCCCACTTATCCCCTAGACCTGGCAACCGGCCAGGACGTAGACTCGGAATACGTCAGCTTTCCAATTAGCTGGAAGCGATTGCAGTTTCGGATAGCGACTGCTAACAACGGTCGAAGGAAGGAGCTGCAGCAAAATTTTCTTGTCCGGATAAAGGTGGTCGCTACTCTCGCTAGTGGTGTTAGAGTACCAATATGTGAAATCCACTCTGGAGCAATCATTGTGCGAGGCAGAAGTCCGCGCAACTTCCAAGCTCGAAAAGACATGCCAATAAGTGGAGGAACCACGGCACGAAAGGTGCACACCCCACAGCAACCCAGTAGAACACCAACGGGTGATACAAATCAAGGCATCCCCAAGCAACCACCCCCAAATCAATCTGCGGGCCCGTCAAAACCAATCGACTTGCTGCAAATGCCTTTCGACTTCAACGCAAACGACATGCCGCAATCGCCAGACTTTTCCTGGAAAATGCCAACAGGTGCTTTGACTGCCTTACCACAAGATCCACCTTCATCTCAGATGCAGCATGCCACACCATATGCACAATCGACTCCTGAAATCCCAAGAGGTGTACCACCCCAAAAGACGTCCATATCTCCCGTCACTCTGTCTCTCACAGACGACGAGCCAACAAAGGCACCTTCTCCCAACAATCAGCAAAGGAAACGCGCCACACCAATGCGGCCCCCCTCCTTCTCAATTGGCACCATCAATAGTCCAGATGAAAGTGCCGATCTGCTGTACGAATATTTTCCATTAGGTTTAGATGACTGGATGCCGCCAGTTGATGCCGTTTATCGACCCCACGTCGTCCACCATATTACCCCCTTTCCACAAGACACAAAAGCGGATGCCGGGAAGAGTCGGTCGAAACGGTATTTTTCAGATGCGTGGTGAGCTTTGTTTTGCGATTTGTGATACCCATGCGTTGGTTTCTGTTTCTATAACCTTGGCAAGACTGCCAGCCTGATGACGACTGCAATTCGCAGCAGCCTGACGTAAACTTCTCCACTTTTTCATATCATAGGGCGAGCAGGGCAACTGCACTCGATATGGCGAATTCCTTGCAATTCATCCAGGGGGGAAGAAGAAAAGAGAAGAAGATAATATCTTGCCAAAGAAGGGTCGGGATGACAGCTTATACATTCGAGCAATTGAGCAGAAAAGGACAGGCCATGTATTCATCTGGTATCGTGTTTCACACATTCGGCGTTCGACTTACGACGAGACGACTTTGTTCGGACCACTACCGATAACATGGCATCGATATACACCAGACTATTTGATGGAAGGATACTTCGTCTTGACAGTTATTATTATACCACTTTATTCCTGATGTTACATCATTATGAATCATATCATTATCACCTTGACCTTTTCTCACCAGCCGTCTCTGCTCAACGTGACAAGTCATTACACTTCTGGTCCCGCTTCGGACAGTGGACCATAGCCGCAAAAAGCTCACAATGCGAAGGCACATTGCTGATATGGCAGGAGCGCATTGTATACAAGGTTTCGTTGGTCAGCTAATGTACCACTGCGATGTCCAGGTTGCGACGCACCGGACTGTTGAACCTTACAGATTGGAAGGACAGGTTGGAACTATATCCGAATGCACGTAGCAGGGCAAAGCGGACCCGCACTCGCATTATGATATCCCTATAGATAAATCTACTACGACCTTCCTAAGTAAAACCCTATAGTATGCGCCTAGTGAGAACCCAGACAAGCCCCAATGAATGCTCACAAGCAGACCTGGTACGTCCCCTCAAACCAAACCCGGTAATCAGAAGGGTTAAAGCCGAAGATGGTTACCCTTGCGGCCGGCGTAGGAAGACCCCGTTGTAACGTGCGTTTTGCCAGTTCCAACACACTGCGATGCTACGGTAACACCACCACCGCCCCAAATCAAACCCACCCGCCCATCCAACCATCGATCCTACCATCCACATTTCAGGTGGGGCAGTGGAGAGAGAGAGAGAGAGAGAGAGAGAGAGACAGGGCCCAACCCACTTCAGGCCATGCACCTGGAACTTGCCGTGTACACCCACCTACTCTCCGACTGAGAACGCTCTGCCCCAAATCCTTCCCCATCTCTACCTCGACCCCTTCTTCTTCTTCTTCTTCTTCCTCCAGCGTTACAGCACTAAAGTCGCATATGCAGACACAAGATGGTAGGTCCTCCCGACGAGGGGTTTCCTGATTTGTTGCGTATTACACTACCATGACATTGACACGCTAATTTCGGCATGTGGGTCCATGGGGCATATGGCGCAATCCGTATCGAGGGGGCCCACGTGGCTTGCTTCCCTACATGCATGTGCCGGCCGGAGAGCAGATTCTTGTTTAGGCTAGGTTGAACCGATGGGAACTGCAACGAAAAGAAAAAAAAATGGGGCGTGGGTTTGCTGGGCTGGGCTGGGTCATGTATCTACACGTATCTCAGTGACTAATGCATCCACGGACTCTGTTCACCTTTTAGGTCAATGTGGACTTGAAGCTTGCGAGGATTGAGCGTATGCCCTCTTTTCTGGCCCATGCTGTCAAGTCAATGCGAACTGCGTATCTTTTGACGTATCTAGCTAGAGTAGATTTTGAGTTAGAAAAAAAAAGGGTTTCATTAGGTCATGTGAATGCTCAAACAAACGCTATCAATGGCACCAAGACAACGCCGCAGAGAACTGTGTGTCCCGGAAGCTCCCACACGCTCCTCTACATCTTCCATATCTAGTCCTAGTCGGATACTAGATGCTGAAATCAAACGATGCCGCTAATGTATATACATGTAATGGTGTAACAAGGGTATGGAAAAGAAAAGTATACGAGCGCGCTTATAGCATCGCTTGGTTGTCGCTATTGCCCCTCGAGACAGCAGACAGACACAGCAGCCCCGTAGATGGCCGACTCGACAGCAATCTCTAAGAATATGGACTTTGGTCCTGCTCCAGAGGCAGCAGTCAACTCATGAAGATGCGACTGACAGAGCTCCCTGAACAAGGGATATTTTTCAATGACCGAGCCGTTGCAACCAATGCTCATCCGGCCAACAGACGCGGGCGTCAAACTCTCTGATTCAGTCCTAAGGGCCCATAATGCGTGGATGCCCGTCGCGAGAAAAGCTGCGGCGCGATGTGACACAAGTTGCGAGACTTGACGAACGAATTGGATATCGTTATAGGTAGGGGGTTTGCTGAGAGGATGTTGCGACTGGAAGAGAGCTTTAGCCTCGGTGAGGTACTTTGAACCATCCATCTCCATGGCTGCTATGGTTCTGGTATCCAAGGTATACGGTTCAGTCATATGAGCGGGAATTTCACCACTGAACAATCCGGCAGTTTGCACGGCTTCGACGATGATCAATCTTACAATCTCCCCCATATAGCGACCGCTGATCATGTGTTCAAAGGGCTGGAAGTCGGGTCGTACATGCGCGTCGTTCAGTTGTTCGTCCCACCTAGTTGTAGGAAAGACATTCTTCCCGAACATGCTGCATTCAGTGTTGACGAGAACATGCTTGGCTTCGTCGAGCCACTGCTGTGGGTAGCCCTTGTACTTGGTAGTTGCGAGTGATGACACAGGTAGGTGTACAGAGATGTTGAACCCAGTTCCTAGGATCACTGCAAAGCGCGTCGATGGGTCTTCGTAGGCACGCGACAGTAGGGTTGCAGAGGAGTCGTTGACAATGGAGTCCATGTGTACAGGCAGATTCTAGAGAAGAGTTAGCGGTTGCTTAGCGCTGGGTCCAGAAGGTCAAAGCTCACCCTGTTCCGACATGGTGCCATGATCAACTCGCTGAGATCTTGACCGAGGAGCCCTTCAGTTGCGCGAAAGCCCTTACCCATGTCCAACAAGTTTGCGCTACGACTAGAGGTTTGCCTAAAAAAGTCAGCTAGCACGTGAAGTAGTGAATGTAACACATACTCAACAGGAAATGACCACGCCAAGCCCATGGGAAAACTTTGTGTGCTGGTCAAATTCTGCAACTGTGGATCTGCAAGCGCTTGCTGGATCTTGTCCGCCATCCACTCGAAGAAATCATGGCCACTTCGTTGTCGGACCTTGTCGTCGATCTTGTAGCTCTTCATGACGACAATGTGCATGTTCTTGGCGTCGGGCTGTCTACCGTTCAATTCCACAAGCGCGATACGGAACGTCGATCCACCGACGTCCAGAGCCAAGTAAGTCCCTCTCTCAAGCCCGGAAGGAAGCTTGTGGTTGTAGGATGGTAGCATGCAGATGTCGCTGGACTGTAGCTTTGGAGCAAACTGCCTTTGCAACGCCGCCGACATTTCCAGCAACTTCGCGGCGTCTAACGGCGCTTCTAGTTGGCATTGAATTTCGCGCAGTAAGTCATCCATGGTCCGGTCATACGTTCGTAATGCATCTCGGACGCGTCTTCGTGATCGTAATAATGGAAGCACCGAGTGCAGCAGCGAGGGCAACATGGTGATCCTTTCTAGAGCCGCAAGGAGCCCTTGCCAGAAGTCCAACATAGGCCGTTTGTATTTGGAGTGATGGGATTTACCGTCGACTGTTGTTTGGCAACCGTCACGAAAGTCGTTTGATACCGGGATGAGGGCGACGCTGCGAGTTCTGGCACGGTGCAGCAACAGAGGGGGCATGGAGGGGTGCAGGCTGCGTGGTGGACAGTGACGACGAGGGCCAAATGCCAGTAATTGAGGTCGTTTGCAGGCGTTTATAACAGACACGTAGGGACCAACACGATGATCCTTAGACTATGGATATTGAGATGCACGGAGATGGGATGCGGGCCGGTGGCATTAGTAGACCGATATCGCAAAAGCGTCTCAAGCATGGTTGTACGACTTGTCAGAACTTGAAAAAGGTTGTATCCACTAGCAGACGTAGTGAGGAATTGTTCCGGCGACTGGCGTGTGAGGCACGGCAGACGGGGCAGGTAAGCGTTGGCCGGAAGGACCAGAGGCCAACCAAGGGCAAGCAGGGAGAACCTGCCGTAGAAGTCAGTCAGGGGCCGGGAGCAACAGTCGAATGCGTGTCGCTGGCGCCAGGGATGCTCAATGAATACGCGAAAATAGGGCGTTGCTATCATGGCGAGCGTCGGTGGGGATTCGAAGGAAGTTTCCTGACGGTCATTGCTACCGTTACAGTCGGCGAGGCCCGCTAGCCGTTATTGGGAGCGCAAATCTAGCCGTAAGCGTCCGTGATAGGGCTCTGGTGGACGACTTGGCCGCGGCATGATACAATCGGATTGCACGTCTCATGCCGCGGTGGCGATCATCGCACACCCATCCTTTGCGTGTGCTTGGGTGCAACGGGCGATCAAGACAAGTGTGGCAGGTCTGAGAAGATGCACGTCGAGTACAGAAGCACGTGCCTCCCGCCGTTCAGCGCCAAGAACAGCCTCTTCTTTATTAGGTTGGGTCAGGTCTTTCTGGTGTTCGAACGTCTTCCTGATGCCACCTCTAGTATACGACAACGACCCACAAGCGTCGTCGCCATGTGGCGCTTACCAAGTGGACTTTGGGCTCGTTGCATGACAAGGACGACGCGAAAATCTCGGGAATGACTGGCGACGTACAACCCCGCTGCACCACCTCGTGCCACCAAGCTCCATTGTGGCTTTGGACGGAATGCTCATGCCGAATGCAACCTCTGACCGGCTATTGAAACATACCATCTACACAAAAATGCTAAGAACGAGCAGGGCCACCCGTGAGGGGCAACCCTTGCTTCTGCGAGTAGCGACCGTAACCACGACCCGGCTCAGTCACCCACAGCAGCGGGAATAAACAATCTAGAGGTGGCCACTAGCCCTTAGGAATGCAATCCCGGTAACTCTCTCATACAATCATGGCTTGCAATGTTCTTTGATCAAGACCCGTCCGTGCCGCAGGACTGCTGGAGTTTCCTTTCAAAGCGCTATGCTGCTGCACACTGAAAGGTGTAGTATCATGTAGAATCCCTCATAAGCGACGCCCAAATGTGAGTGTGTAAAAGGCCACCTGTCATGACGGCAAGTGGATATACAGAAGGAACTAAGCAATACCACTCCGCTTGAGATATCATAAAGAAGCAAGTACCAAACACCGCCCCACTCCCGCCGTCATTACCCATTAAGCCCCAGTCTAAACATGTTTGCACAGATGGATCATACCTTTTCAGGCTCCGTGTGAGCGGGTTGCGCATGTGCGTTGGGCATGACCTCGGCGTCGGCCTCGTCCAAGAAAGCGAGGTCTTTCTCTACGGCACAAGTGTCTTCAACCTTCCAGAGAATGACGGGAAGGGCTACCAGCATACTGCCAGCGAGAAGTCCCCAATTAGAGGCGAACATGGCCATGTATGGAATTTTCATATCATCCAAACGCCAGGTGATGGCACTTCCAACAGACTGGATCCCCTTGTAGAAACCTGCAAAGTTAGCAAGCTTACGGCCGTTGTTGGTCAAAGCTCCCATGAACCTAATGAAGTTAGTGAAGAGTCTGCAATTATGGGCAAAGTAGGATATTCACCAGTAGACGCAGGTTTGCCAGGCAGCATCAGAGAAGCCGTAGAACATGTAAAGCACAAGAGGTCCAGCATAACCAGGATCAGCCCAGTCTTTCTTCTCGTTGTTCTCGTTTTCAGCCCAGGTACGGTCATAGGTCTTCTGAAACATGTATCCGAAACCCCAAATGATCATGATGCTAGCGAAGAGCACACCCCAGGCTGCCTTGGCGCGGGTTGTTCGACGAACGCCCTTGATGTCAAGGGCATAACCAAAGACGTAGGCGCCGAGGATCTGCATCATATAGTAGACTACCCCGTTCAGGGCTCGTGTGCGGACATTGAAGTACGCGCCATTGATCTCGGTGAAGTGATAAGTGTAGAACCAGTTAGATGCCAGGAACATGGGGAATAGAAGGATGATGTAGGGATCGGTGAAGAAGGTCTGGTATAGACCTGTGATCTCCGACTTCCACGAGGGGTGCTTCATCACAATGATCTTGGATCCATCCTCCCGAATGACGTCTCGGGCGTCGACCAAAACCCAGGCGAGAGCGGCACCGAGGACGGTAAGAACGAGGAAGCCGACATAGGTACCATCGTTGACAGTTCCAGCAGTCTTGGTGTTGATGTTCTGACCCAAGGGAATCTACTAGAGTCAGCATGTGATTGATGTTGGAGGCCTTGTTGTCCCACAAGGAAGGAAATGGCATACCAAACTGCCAATGACAGCACCCATGTTGAAGATCATCCAGAACCACGAGATGTAGCGGCCCTTGGAAGCCTCGGGTGGATAAGACATCATAATGGCACCCTGGGCGCACCATAGCAGCCCAGCGCACACACCAAGTAACGCTCCGGCAAAAGTAGTGAAGCCGAGGTTCTGCTCATGGTTGTAACAGAGATAGGAAGCCACATAGACGGAGTAACCGATGCCGCCGAAAGACAAGGCGGTACGGATGCCAAGCTTATTGGTAAAGGTACCGGCAAAGAAACCAACCACGGCAAAGGTCGAGTAGAGAGCAGTATTGGCGCGGTTGTTCGCGGTTGGATCGAGCTGACCACCGCCGCCCATTCCGTTCAGAGCATTGAACATGCCCGGACACATGAAGCAGACGAGCGAGACAATGACGAGCTGAACAGGTGGGGATGCGAACCACGGCAACTTGAAGCCGGCTACGGTGAAGCGGCGGTACTTCCATGATTTGGGAAGATCAAGCGTGGTGATGTCGGTCAGCGAGTGCTCGGCCGAGTTGACCTGGTGCGGCAGATGGTCCTTTTCGTTGGCGGCCATGATGTGTCGCGCGCGCAGCAGTGGTGGGTGACGTTTGGGGGGGTTAAGCGCGCAATGCGAACTTGGGCTTCAGGTGCGAGCGCGGACACGACTCAATAAAGATATCAAACGCACAAAGCCCAGACCACTCCGACAGCAGATGGGAGCTATAATTAAGTGAAGTGAGGTTCGGGGAGGTGGTGAGGACGAGGGGCACCTCATTTTAAGCCAGCATCTGTCAGCTAGGGTCTTCACACGGTCCATTCTCAGCCAAACCTCCCCC
>LR132381.1:0-45910 GCA_900634815.1 Paradendryphiella salina | reverse complement strand
CTTTTTTTTTTTTCAAGCAGAAGACGGCAAACGAGATTTTGCCCCCTCTCGTGGGCCCGGAGATGTTTAAAAGAGACAGCCCCCCCCCCCCCCAGCCTGTCTGCATCGGGGTAGACAAGGCGGGCAACACCAGCACGCGACACCTGGGCACGGCTTTGCGCTGCGAGACAGTGACAAGGCAGAGGGGGTGCTGCTGATAGATAGCCGGTAACTACGTGAGTAGGCAGATGTTGCAGACCCCAGCCGGTACCACGGTGGGATTTGGGCAGTGGTTCTCGGGTCGCATATCGAGGGTTAGGGTGGGCCCAGCGGGGGCGTTGGTAGGCCTGCTTATCGGAGCGTGCAGCGTGCATGGATCTGCGCCTACACTGCTGGTTTGGGTTGGCCCTGGGCCCCGGCACATGGAGAACGAGCCCCCTCCCCTGGCCGCCACTCTCCAAGGAATGTAACATTACCATCCTTTGCGACTCCATCACCGAGCCCGTCTTATCGTATCTAATGGCTCTATCGTCATGTGCTGCCCCATCACGCTCAACACCTGGCTCATACTCGGCCCAGCGCTTGATAACTCATGCTCCTGTAACATTGGACAATGCACATGGTCGCAGGCGGACTCGATTCGGCCTCTCAGCGTGTGAAGATAGCTGCGTAGTATGACTATGTTGATGCCCAGACGACTATCGTCTACTACTACCATATGACGTGCCATCAACGCAACGTGTTGTAATGGACCCATACGCCGAAGAGTCGGCCATGGTACCTCGACCCAAGAGTGACGTGAAGATCCGGTGCCATGGTAGAAATGGACCCAAGTCCGCTGCGACATTGGCACATTCCTCTTCACATGGCATAAGACATCTGCAAGTGGCACAGACAACCCACGCACATACACATACACACACTCACACATCTATCATGTACAAGCATGCACTTCATCAATGTCTAGTCCTCGGCTTACCCTATACAGGCGGCTGATTATCAGAGACGATCCACAAGCGGCATCTAGATACATCGCCGACTATGTCATTGGTCCGTCTCTCGCTCCCCAGGTTGTAGCCTGACATGTTCAGCTAACGCCTCAGCACAGAGCGCATCAATTCCTTCAACCCTACTCCTGAGAGGCCATTCGTTCTGGGCTTGCCGACTGGGAGTAGCCCGGTTCTGATCTATCAACATCTTGTGCAGTGCCACAAAGCTGGTCAAGTCTCTTTCCGCAATGTGGTCACATTTAACATGGTATGAGCTAAACCTGCTGTAGTACCATGGCTTTCAACGCTTCACAGCAGCGTCATCTTAAGTGAAACTGACCTCATCAGGACGAGTACGTTGGCATCCCCCGAGATCACCCGGAAAGCTACCATAGCTTTATGTACAAGCACTTCTTCTCCCATGTCGATGTGAAACCAGACAATATCAACATTCTCAACGGTAATGCGCCGGACCTGGAAGCCGAATGCCAGGGCTACGAGGAGAGAATACAGGGCGTCGGTGGCATCGAGTTATTCGTCGGTGGCATTGGACCTGATGGACACCTTGCCTTCAACGAGCCAGGCTCCAGTCTGCAGTCTCGCACTCGAGTGAAGACGCTTGCATACGATACCATCCTGGCCAACTCGAGATTCTTTGGAAACCAGCTCGACCAAGTGCCTAGAATGGCACTGACTGTCGGCGTTCAGACAGTGCTCGACGTACGTTGCATAACCATATACATTGAACAAACGCTGACGCTTGACAGGCGCGCGAGGTTGTCATCATCATCACGGGCGCGCACAAGGCCCTGGCCCTGCAGCGATGCATTGAAGGGGGCGTTAATCACATGTGGACGCTCTCTAGCCTGCAGATGCACCGGCATCCTATGGTGGTCGTCGACGAAGACGCCACACTGGATCTCCAAGTAAGGACTGTCAAAGTATGTCGCATTACTCGTTTCCCCGTTGATATCGCCTGGTTGACACGTTCAAAGTATTTCAAGAGCATCGAGAAGGTCAGTAGTGAGCTAGGTATGCGGCAGAAGCTCCCTAGGAAGCGCGACTCGCTCCTAGACGAGGGTACCTTGCTAGCCCCCGAGGCCGTCCAAACAAACGGTATCAGGTTGACTGTGCCGCAATTTGATCTGTCCCGTTCACCCAGTCCGACGCTGGAACCAATGAGCGCCCGCTTGTCCGATGAAGAAAGCAGCGCAATGCGTCCCATGGACGTGGATGAGGCCGCAGATCAGCCCTCGGTCCGAATGAGCGCTCGCGTCACGGGCTAGACACGGCGGCATGGAAGCGCCCTTACTAACGAGGAGAATGTCAGGAGAAGGGTGCAGATTGACATTTACCCTCCGAGACCTGAAGACTGGTTCCTGGGTCAGGAGTAAGTCTCCGACAGGGGTTCTCTTTTTTTCCTTTTTCTCTTATATCTTTTTGTAGTTTGGTGCCAAATTGTCCGGGCGTCGATTAGGGGAGGTAATCAAGTGCAAACACTCTAGAATCGCAACTCGGTGTAAAGAGTGCATGTCCGTTATCCATAAGACCCATAATCACTCCGACTTGATTGTTGCGCAAGGCCTTTTCCCAAGCTGTGCAACGTCTCGCGCGACTGAAGAGCTTGTCGCTTTTTCATTGACGTGGTCGCTCCGTCACAAGGGAAGGATGCCCAAGTACACAGATCGCTCCGTCGGGGAGGCGGCTCCCGTCCACAGCGGGTATAGGCGCGCGCCATCCCGGTTCACATGTCGGGCCAAAATCAGCCCGCCGCAGCCTTGACAAGAATGCCAACGCGCTGGTGACCATGTCTTTTGTGGTTGAGTAAGTCACTGTATGCAAACGGCACGCAGCATCCGCTAACCAACGGCCAGCCAGGTGCGCCGGATCGACAGCCAGCTTGATCGGCTGCAGCTGTCGTCGACGACAACCGGCAGCTTCTCCATCACCGCCGAGGAAGCCCACGATCCCACCAAGACGGCCCGCATTGCCCATCTACAGACGCTCATCAAGTCCCTCTCCACGACGGCGTCTTCCAAGCATAGCCTGGTGACTGTGGCGAGAATTTCCGAGGCATTGCAGCGCGCAAACATTGCCAGCACCTGGGAGGATGCAAGCTACGAGCACCAGTTAGAATGGCTTCTCGTCAGCAAGGCGACAACCCACGTCTATGGACAGGTCCTGAACACTATACTGGAGCAGACAATTCCCCTCGAGGACGATCTGTGGTACTGGGATGACGTCCTCTCCACGTACAGGTTCGCTGGCCTGTACTCTGTGCAGACGTCACCAGTACGGCTGTGGAAATGGTCGCAGGACATCTACCACGATGTACGGTCAAGAGGGCCTCAACTGGCCAATGGCTGGAGCCAGTTTTACAGCCTTGTCAAAGACGCCGTGCAGGAGCGGAGCATTGCCAACATCCAGCGGAGGGTAGTGAGCCCGCTAGCGCTCGTGAGGAATGAAGGCAGAAAAAGGCGAGCGGCTCTGAGGAAGATACGAATGGTCAACGCGAACGCACTCGGTGTTTTGTTGGGAGAAGGTCTAGGAAACGAAAGGCATGTCAAAAGCCGGAACGGATTGCACCCGGAATGGCTACTAACAAACACTTAGTATACACGACGATGGCACCCAGTCTCCCTCACTGCTAGGCACCTCCAGCGGGCAAAGATGGAAGAGCGTCATGTCCAAGAACATTGCCCTCATGGATGCCGTCATTCAGAGCGTGAACACGGCAGAGCTCTCTGTCGACAAGTTTGGCGATTCAGTTGCCAGCATCACCCAAGACGACCAATTCTATTCGCTATACGAACCTTCTGGGGAACGAACAGCGAGCACGCTGAAGCCAGCAGACGCTGCAGCGCGTCTGCAGTACCTGCTCCAGGACGCTTTGCCCAGGTACACGGCCAACTTCAACGCTGTCGTCCAAGAGAATGGCCGCCCCTCTCGTCTCATCCGCTACTGGCTCCCTGCGACTCTGCTATTGGTGTCGTCGACTACGATTCTGCGCATCTTTGTAAACCGAAAGGAGGAGATTGTGACTTGGATTCGTGAGTTGGGACAGACGGTAATCGACTTCTGGTCCAATTGGGTCGTGGAGCCGACGATGAGAATCATTGGCACGATTCGCCACAACGAGGAAAGCGAGGTCTCTATCATGAGCAAGCGTAGCCTGGAATCGGACCGTGCAAGTCTTGAGCGCATGGTGGTAGATTTTGCAGTCAAGAACTCCCAAGGCCCGGCGCCGAATGATTCGCAAATCGCTGAGATTAGAGCAAAAGTGCGCGAGGGCGATCTCACTACGGTTCTGAAGTCGTATGAAAAGGACATTCAGAGTCCCGTCAAGGGTGCCATAGTTGGCAACCTAGCCAGCGCGCTTCTCATCCAGGTGCAAAAGACCAAAGTCGACGTGGAAGTGGCAATGAGTGGGATTGACAGCATCCTCAAGAGCCAGGAACTTTTATTCGGCTTCATTGGCTTGACGCCAGGCGTGCTGGTGAGCATCGGTGTCTATCGATGGCTGCAGGGCGTGTTCAGCAACCGCAAAGGCGTGCAGCAGTGGGCAAGACAAGGGCGGATGCTACTCATCCTGCGCAACATCGATCGCATCCTTAGTGGCGCAACACAGACTGAAGACGGCGAGATATCGTACAAGGATCACGGCCTGCTCCTCTGCGAGGTGCATCTCATGCGACAAGCGGCGAGTGGCGTCCTGCCACGACGGATATTCCACGACTTGTTGGTCGAGATAGATGAGCTTGTAGATGTACGAAGCGGGTTACAGAGACAGCAAAAGGTAGTGGAGCGCATTCGGTGGGCATACTCCAAATGGTTTACTTGAGCAGGGGGGCGGTCCGTCTCCCATCAGCCGACACGGCCACTTGAATGCCATACAGTTGATCCAACATGACCATGCATCGTGTCTTGACAAGGTGACGCCGGCACATGGCTGCAGACGACAAGTGACGGACGTGTGGCTGTGAGCCCGTGCGGACTCTTGGGCGCTAACATCCAACGTTGGCACCTTGTGAACGCTTCCCTCCAACGCCCGTTACTTGGCTGCCTGCTATTACCCAAACAACCTCACTTTCCCCCCTCTGGCCAGCTGTCTCGGCTCACGTCTCCACCTCGAACTCGCCTACATTGCCAGCGCCTTCTCTCCTGCGACCGCCCACCAAAGCCAGCCTCCCCCCGTCCACTAGCCCGAACAGCGGGTGCTAACGCTAACTCCGCAAACCCACCACCACACCCTCCACGATAACCCTCACGGCCGCCCTCTCCCAACATGGCTGGCTCCAGGAATTACGATTTCCTCGTAAGCTTACCTCTGATGCCTGTCTCTTCCCTGCTCCCTGTCTCGCTGCGGGACCCTGAGCACCCCTCCACCGCCTGTATCCAAGATGCACACACTAACACCACTTCTCCCCGCCCGCCCAGATCAAACTCCTCCTCATAGGCGACTCGGGCGTAGGCAAGTCGTGCTGCCTGTTGCGCTTCAGCGAAGACTCGTTCACGCCCTCGTTCATCACCACCATCGGCATCGACTTCAAGATCCGCACCATTGAGCTCGACGGCAAGCGTGTGAAGCTGCAGATATGGGATACCGCCGGCCAAGAGCGCTTCCGAACCATTACCACGGCCTACTACAGGGGCGCCATGGGCATTCTGCTCGTCTACGATGTGACCGACGAGAGGAGCTTCAACAGTATGTTTGTCCCGAGACCTAGCGCTTGATGGCTTGCTTGCTGTCTTGGACTACTTGGTCAAGAGTTTAGTCGGCTAACATCCGTCGCTAGACATTCGCACATGGTTTTCCAACGTCGAACAACACGCCACTGAAGGCGTCAACAAGATCCTGATTGGCAACAAGTGCGACTGGGAAGAGAAGCGCGCCGTTTCCACCGAACAGGGTCAGGCTCTCGCCGATGAGCTTGGCATCCCCTTCCTCGAGGTCTCGGCCAAGGGCAACATCAACGTCGACAAGGCCTTTTACAGCTTGGCCGGCGATATCAAGAAGAGGTTGATCGACACAGCGAGGACAGACCAGACGGCTGCGCCCAAGGTGGATGTCAGCGGACAGGACAGTGGGAATGCGGGTATGGGTGGAAAGTGCTGTTAGAAGAGGAGAGTTTGCGACTGGGGTAAACAAGAGACGAATTTGCGACTGAGACTGCCGTGATGATGGGCAAAAGGCGGCGACTGGCTATGCAGACGGCTGGCACGTTAGCGCTTGTCCTGGCTGCGAAATAGAGTGCAGAGAGAGAGAGAGAGAGAGAGAGAGAGAGAGAGAGAGAGAGAGAGAGAGAGAGAGTGTGTGTGAGAGAGAGTTCCCATGATGATCTTGGGCATCATCACTTTCCTTACGAATCTATGTTTCGGCGTTCAAGAGAATGGGAGTTTCCGTTTAACATTACATATTGTAATGCCAACCTTGTATATGCATATACACACACACACACACACACTATGATACATTTCTCTTCCGTACTGCCCCTAAGAAAATCCAACCGCACAATCGTCGGTTAGCTTCGATAAAGAAGAATCTCCATTGCCCAATCTAGAAGAAAGCACACCACCCGATATACATGGCCGCCAAATTCTGCGGATCCCTTGCCATGGCAATAAGCGCTTCAACGTAGCCTTCCACACTGAGCGGCACACTCTCCCCCTTCAAGTATCCATTGACCTTGGTCCTGGTAATATCCAGTACCTCCTGCGGCGTATCCGGCACGCCAGCAATCTTCTTCCTGCGCCTACCCCCCAGAAAGTCGGCTGTAGGATCGTGCACAAACGTTTCCAGAATCGTAATCAACGTGTCTTCATGCTGCCGAAGAAGCTTGTACGTGAGTTCGGCAGCTTTGCGAAAGGGTCCTTCGACGCCCTGCGGACCCATTGCATCGACCATGTTGTGCGTCAGACGAAAAGGCACGAGTTCGGGCTTTTCAAACGTAAGACCCTTGTCGAAGAGGCAGTTGAAGTCTACGTGAAAGGTGCCGCCATCCCCTTGTTCCAGGAGCACGTTCTCGCCATGACGATCACCCAGACCGAGGACGTGGCCAACAATACTCATTACGGCGCACGAGCGTGTGTAGCGGAGACGAGCGGCGAACCAGGCTTCTGGCTCGGGAAACGTTTCTACAAACCATTCGTGCAACACGGGTATGAATTTACCAAGGATGCCTTTAGTGAAGATGGAGACCTTGGAGGGTGACGACGACGCTTCATTGAGGAGCATACGTATCTCCGTGTAGTCGATGATGATGTTGCGCTGGCGATAGAAGCGCAGTATGATGTCGCGCATGGGCTTGAGACCTTCCACCCATTCGATTGCGCCACACTCTTCGTTTAGTGGTGTCACGGCGTATGTCTTGATGTACAGACGACGCTTGCTCGACTCGATATCCCTCTGGAGAGCCCGGTTGATCATGGCGTTGAACTCCATCAGACGTTGGTCTTTGCGTAGGTCGTCTTTTGGCTTACAGAGCAGTCCGTATGAGCGTCCATCTGAGCCGCGAACGTTCAGCTTCCGTGGACGTTGCAGAGACGACAACACAAGCACGTCATCATCGAAGGATTGGATAGTGATAGCGTCTGCTGGGAATGGGTTGTGACGACGAATCGTTTGGCTGTCATTACCTGCTGGTAGGTTGGGAAGCAGATTGGTTTCAATTGGGACAACCAAAGGAGTAGGAGCGAGCTTGTGATTGAATCCTAAATTTCTTGCTAGACTGACACGGGCTACTCGCGCCTCAATTGGAGCATCGCAAGCTGCGAGTAGTGCGTCAGTAAGCCGTTGACCTTGGATGATGAGGTTCTTAAGATCAAGAGCAACTCCCTTGCGCTTCGATGTATCCTTCTTCTCGTTAGCGGATTTCCGACCTCGACCAGGTCGAGAACTTACGCGTAGTTTCTGCAATACTGCAGCGCCACGAGCCCGGCGGTCATCCTGCGTTGAGTGTAAGACAGCCAGCAAAGCCCATAGCGACTGCTGAGGGTACGACGAAGCGACTCGAAGGATGATCGTCTGAAGAGCATCCCAAACGTTCTTGTTCGGATGGCTGATGCGTGTGATGATCTGCGGGAAAGCGGTATACCAGGAAAAAGCAGGCATACGTTCTCCGGCATAGCGTTTGAGATACTTGTTGATGTGATCGAGATAGTTGAGTCGATGTTCGTGGAACTCCTTATCTTTCGCCGATCGGGGGGTGTTGTTCATGACCTCCATACCCATGTCCAACCATAGCGTGAGTATCTTGGGTAAGGTTTGGTAATAGTACTTCGTTCCGTAGACTGTAGAGCGCACAAAGTTCTCAATGACGAGTTTGATCAAACTCCCGGACAAATACTCTGGACTTTGCTTTGTGATGGACTGCTGCTTTTCGGATTCCAACAATTTGAGGTACCATCTTCCGAGATAGTAATGGCCCTTGTCCCATCGAGGATAAGTTTGCACGCCGGTCACGTACTCTTCTTTTAGAGTAACGGCTTGTGTCTGACCAGCGCGATCGAGCCATTTTGCAAGCAGCAGTTGAGCATGGCACTTAACCTTGTTCATTGAGTGCTCGTCGCCTCGGCCAGCGGTGGTTACGGAAACATTAATGGGTATTGTGTCGTCTTGTTGAAATGCGTTGCTATCGATCGCGCCCCGTAAATTCTGGATGGCTCTGCGGTGATGGCCTTCTTTCCAAAGCAATTTCGAGTACTCGATCTTTGACGCGTTATCCCCTAGTCGCTCGGCGTGAAGTACCGAGTTGAAGGCAGTGGTCATGAAGTCGCCCTTACGAGCAAGCCTTCCAGTTGTGAGCCACGCAGACGCAATGTCAAGTTTGGTGAATTCAATGCTGTTACTAGTCAGTCCAAGGATCCAATGCTCGCGAGAAGCGGCACTTACCGGGACAGCGTCATCGCGGCGCGACGCAACCCTAGAAGGTATTGCTTATCTGAGGTGTAGGCACCGATGATGTCCAACCGCCGATCTAGGTTCTCCAGGATGGCTTCGCGACCCATAGTTGCCCCTGTGCCCATGCCGCTTACGGCTTCGATTTCGTACAGCGCATGAAGCTTGACTAAATGCTCATGCGAGGCCTGAACAGAGGTAGTCGTTGAGGGTGTCAAGCTCCTCGCTATAAGCTCTCGTAGCTGAGCAATAATGCGTCGGAATTCGGCACTGTGGTTCCCACGAAGCGCTAAAAGTGCCTGGCCTACGCCAACATTGAAGTCCATGAAGGTATTGGGTTCCACACCATTAGAAACACTCAGAATGCGCTTGAGTTGTTCCCATTTGCCAGCCGACCAAGCTGCCTCGGCGGCAAAGGGCAGCGTGCTGCTTGAGAGTGAGTTGGTGGCGTGAAAGCCATCCATGTAGTTGAGAATGGAATCTAAGTACTGTCAGCTAATCGTCCTATCAAACCCATATCCACACTTACCGTACTGTCCAGACTCTTTCAGACACGTCAAGAGGTTGATCTGGGTTTCCACATCGTTTGGTCTCTCAGCGAGCGTAATTTCGTACCAGCTTCGAGCTGCTGTCCATCGTCCAGCTTTCCGATCTTCGATGATTTGCTGCTCCGGATTGAGTACCTTCAGGTGAGCGGATATCCCTTCAATACTATCCGGCTCATCAATATGCGCATATATCATCTGTAGATGTTGCAATAGCTCATCCTTCTCTGCAAAGGGCAGATTTGACTCTGCCTTCATGTCTCGTTGTTGACGATAATACTGCTCCCAATGGAACAAAGCCCGAGCATATGAACCACATTCAACCGCTCGTCGAGAAATGATCTCTGCAGGGATGAGTTGGAGTATGCCCTCCACACGGCTGACTTGCTTGATGGCATTCATCTCTTCATCTTCATGCACGCCACGACCCGTTTTGCCTGCCATCACCCTGGCGTCTGATAGCAATTTTCGCTTTTCCTGTAGCCACAGTGAAAGGTAGTCGAGCGTTTGGAATACGTTCTGTGAAAATTCAGTGACATGTTCCATGCGATATGATTGAAAGACTTGCCTCACTACATTGCTTGATAATAGAAGCCTCATGCTGCTCCGATGTACGCAGATCAGCTTGTAACACTCGCAAGAGCTCTTGACCGACGTTCATCATGTTTGCATCATTGTCTGACACAATGACATTAAGGGCTGCGAATGGAAGGATGAAGGTGGCTATCGAGAGGTCGTAACCCCTAATGATTCGAGCTAGAACGGGAAATACCATCTCAGCATTGACTCCTTGCCCTTTGCGCAGTAGGTCGTACACGAATGTCTGGAGCCATGTTGCATGACTAAGATTTGAGTGGAATATCGGATAGCTAGCACCCTCATACTGCAGAGCTGGGTTCATATTGACAGAGTATTTCGAATCCAGAAAGGGCGTCAATACAGTCCTAACAGCCTCCGGAATACTGTTCCAGCGCTGTGCTTCTGTACTGCTCTGGGATGATCGAGGCTTCGTTCCACGTAGAGCACTGAAACCGCAATGTTTGAGCATCTCTTGCATAACATAGGCGATCCAGCCCTGTGCCTTTGCGTTGGTTGTGGAAAGGAAGACCTTGACAAGAACCTGCTCGAGGAGTAGTGCTACAAAGTCGATGTCCTCATCTCTCCGAGAAAAATTTGATAGCATCAATACACGTTTTTTTTCTCGAACCGTCTCTACACGGTATGGATCGAGACCGCCGACAATCCCAAGACATTGCGCACAGAGTATGGTAACGTCGGAGTGGTCCTCAGAAAACCGAACACTGGCATCAAGAAGAGATCGAGTTAATGCTGACAGCACCGGAAAGGGCTTTTGACCGACCACGGATTGATGCAGTTCTTCCTGGTTGGCATCCAGAAATGGTACGAGCTCTCTCAGTGCTTGGCGTACCACTACGGAATTCTGGTCTTTGCATCGATTGCTGAAAGCGTCGAAAACCTTGATAGTCTCTACCATGTCCTTGAACTTCACCAGCTCTCCCTCTATTTTGGACAACATTGGAATCCCTGCCAGGGAAGGGAGATATTCGATTCTTGCTCGTAGCTGTGCGTTGTGCTGAGCAATGATGTTCCCGATAGCCTTGTGAGCTTTGATCTGGGTGTCTTCGGAGAACAAAGACCAATGTTGTACAATCAGTGCAAAAGTCTGGTCAACAACAAGCATTGTTTCTTCCGCATCTAGGGCTGATAGGAAAGCCGACCAAACGGAGAAGGTGTCGTCGCAAAGATCAGGATCTGCCATGGCTGATTGAAGGCAAGCGCGAATCTGGGGTAAAGCCCCATTGACGCTGTACTGAGCGAGGCTAATGAGATCGCCTATTGCAGCTATGCACCTCTTCCGTTCATGCATCGTATGCGGTACAGCTTTGCCTGAGGAATTCGGCGTCTCGATAACATTAGAGAAATATGCTATGATACCTAGAATGTGAGTTTCACAAAAGGCATCTAGGTTCTTGGACTTTGATGTGGACTTGCGAGGGCCTGATTTTGTATCGGGGGCAAGAATTGCAAGCGTAGTAAACCCATTGTAGAATGGTTTCTTTCTTACCCCCTCTTGATCTGCAGCTAGCATGAGTATCTCAATCGCAATGCCGGTAATGTCTAGCGCGACCCAAGACTCCAGTCGATTATTGCTTCCGTCTCGAATGGCGGGTTCGACGGTAGCCAGTATCTCCATTGCAGTGCTCTCAACATCTGGCACAGGCTGTGATAAGAGTAGAGCTAGTATCTTAGCAAGATTAACCCTTGGATGCGTCAACACGTCGACAACGGAAGCCTTTCGCGCCTGTGCAATCTTTTCGATGATGTCTCTCCTTTTGCTTAACACAAGGTGAGGAAGCGTGTCCGCCTGGGTTTGTACTAGTAGTTGACGGACGCTTTGCTCCGTCAGATCGGCTAGCTGTTGCGCCTTCTGAGGCTTGTTGATAATGTCCTTGATAACTGAAAAGCCAATGATCTTCCAGTAAGGACCCAATAGCTGCATCGCATCCATAGAGAATCCTTTGGCGACAGACTCAATTTCGCGATAAGCCATTCCGCAAACCAAAGCGTTAGGGTGACCGAGGTATTCGATGAGATGATGTAATACAATCGGTAGCTCCAGCTCGCTGCATGTCTGAGCGATCCGACTATAGGCCATGATGAGCGTCTCCTGGTCTGACAGAACGTCGCGCTTCGCAAGGGCGTCAAGAAACTCTATGGTTGATCTTCGGTTCTTTTCACGGGTAGCTCTCGTTATGTCCTCTCGTAAGAAAACCATCAAGGAGCTCGTAGCTGCAAGCTTGAGTTCTCTCAGTGACCTACTCATGCACGCAAGTAGCCATTGTCCTAGCTCGCATTTCTCGAGGGCTAGATACTCTGGATCTGAAATGTGATTGTAGACACGACCAATAGCCACAGCCATGAGCACCCTTGGTTGTGATGACTTCTGAAATGTTGCTTCTTTTGTGATCGCGAGCATGGCAGCAATGGCATCTTTCCAATTCTCTGCGCCATCTTGAATGTTCCAGTAGACAGTCTCGCTCCGTTCTTGCTGAGTGTTAGTATCGCACAATGTGCAGTTGGGAAAACTTAATGAATGCGACATGGGTTTGGGCGGCTCTAGCGCCCGAGAGCCGGCGCAGGCGATTTTGGCGAATGCTATCATGAGATCCTCCTGTACGCGCTCATTTTGTTGCTCATCATCTGACATGGAAGAGTATCTCGCTCTACGAAAGTAAGCATGACATAATAACTCAGCGAAGTTGACTTACTGAACAATATTATGAAGGTTAGACAGGTTGAGCGTGGGTGAGGCTTGCGTGTTGCCGTTCAACGTAGTCACAAGCTTTTCGTAGATTGACTGATTGATATCTTCCGAGGATGCTGGCAGTGTCTTCCTTCGCTTTGCCGGTCGATCTTCGACGTCCAGATTCAAGGTCCGGAAAGTTTTCACAATCGACGCTGATGCTTCGGAAATCTGTGCATCAGAAAAGCCCCCCAACTCATTTTCACAAAGCTCCTTCCGTAGATCTGCAACATGCATAGGCCATGCACCTGGTGATGTCCAGAGACAGAGAGCTAACTTGAAACTATTAGTCGGGGAGCTTACAGTGGTGGCAATCACTTACCTGTAAATCTTTATGAAATTTGGTGAAACGTTCAACGTCCTGGCAACATCTATTCACACTATCCTCAAGCCCAGCTTGTACGACGGATTTGCTGACGTCTTGTCGGCGTCGCGGGTTCGAGGCGTCAGCATGTTGGAAACTAAGAATGCTGCGCAGGCGAGCGAGAATAGATGCTATTCGGATCTGAATGACCTCTGCTGCTGCTGGCGATACGGACAAACTATCAATGAGTTCTGCAAGGCTGCTAGTGAGCGCCTGAGCGGTCTTGAATGAGATTGGCGAGCGATCCCCGGGTACGATCGAAGGAATGAATGATGATTCCAACAACTGTATGTATACCAGCGTTATCTCGTCGTGGACCGGACGTTTTGCCGAGCCTATAGTCCAACGTGTGAAGTGTCTCCACAAAGCCAGTACACTGTCCACAACCCAAGGCACATAATGCGCTAGGACGGTCAACATTCCAGAAACCTTGTCTTTAGGTTGTACAGTGTTGGTCACTGCAAGCAGAAGACAAAGGCCTATGTGGATAGCACCATGATGAGATGTGATTTGTCGTTGTAAATCGTGAGGTAATGCAACAAAGTGCTGACTCTCGGGCCAGAATTCGTTGATGCCGCTTGATGGAGGCAGAGCCAAACTGAAGGATGATATTGGCAGTGAATTTGGGTCATCCAAAGAATCCAGCTCTGAAAGAATGCCTGGGTGTGGTCAGCGAGATGTGCTGCATTGATGAGCAATCACTCACAATTGACGCAGGACCTATATAACTGCAAAACTGTTGTAGCTGGGCGCAACAGGGCAGACGTCCGAGCTAGCACGTTGATGCAGAGGTTCAGAAGTTGTTGCACATGCTCGTGAACGGGTTGCAGTGTCGCATGCGTCAAGAGACCAAGCAGTTTCGGGTACAACCAGAGGATGAGTGGAGGGCGAGGAATGCTCTCGTCATCACCTTGTTTGGTGCTGAGCAGCAGGTGTGGCTTTTGCTGCAGGATGAATGTGAGTGCGGCGATGCTGTCAATTCCCTGCTGCCTCTGCTGGTCCTGGGCAAACGGGTCATCTTTGAAAAGGCCTTGTAGGCCTGCTTCGGCGATTACACAAATGAGTGCGACGAGCTGTGGGTCAGGCTCGTCCGTGTTTGGATGTTGTAAGAATTCTTTGACAAGCTCGCCAAACGTGACCTTGGTAGATTCATGTTGCGGCGCGTGGACGTTTGAGGCATTGTGAACGATTTGAGCAGCTATAGTAGATGGTGGGGGGATACCATTCGAATGTCCATTTGTCTTAGGTGGCGGGGCCATGCGTTGAGTCGAGCCCCCGCCTTTGCGGGCCATGATGGACGGTCCGTTAGCAATGTGGCATGGCTTGATGAACTGGAAGGAAAGAGCGAGGCCTCAGGCTAGACGGCGACGAGGGTTTGGAAGAGAGACGTCGGGATGTTTCCGGGCTCAAGGAACTATTGGAGAAGGCCAGGATCCTTTCAAGAGGACGTTGACATGGGAAGTGGTGTATGATTGGATACCGGAGGGTTCCTGTCTGGGCTTTGCTGCACTGGCTCCGGGGCTGGCTGCAGTAATTGTTCCGTAGGTCTGGAGTCCGCTTTCTGCTTTTAGTGAATTCGTCGAAGCGAGTGGTGGTGTATAACAAATAGATGGGATACCCCCGAGAAGGCGTGGGTAGACCTACGTGAAGCGCGCGTCGCACGATTCACGTAATCACGGGACCCCCGCTAGGTAAGCCCTGACTCGGGAATGGGCGCTTGCTCCGCAATTCGACATGCACGCATCACCCCATCTCTACCCAAAAGTTGCGACGGAGCGCCCCGGCACACATCGTCGAAACACGGAAAGCGCTGTACATACGCATTGAGACCCATATCACCCGTCCGCCCGCCTAGGCTCGCCATCCACAAACCGAAGCCATGCCCGGTCCGTTCACTTCCAAGTCGTTCAGCGCCACGCTGCCCAACTCGCTTGCTGCGCGATACCGCAAGGCGCTGCAAAAGCATCCCTTCCTACTTTTCGGACTGCCCTTCCTGTCTACCATCCTCCTGGGCTCCTTCATGTTGACTCCTGCCACGGCGCTGCGATACGAACGATACGACCGCAAGAACCAGCAAATCACACAAGAGGAGGCCATGGGCCTAAGAGGAGAGCGGAGGAAGGTCAACATGCGGGATGAGTACTATGTGCGTACATCTTGGATCCAACATCTCCCATGGCATGAGCTGACAATACTGCAGAGGCTACAGGCGAAAGATCTCGAGGACTGGGAGCAGAGGCGTGTTAAGCGACTACCGGGCGAACCCGATGGCACGCTCGTCTGAGCGTTGTACTATAAGCATAACAAAGCATTGGGCATGGTGTAGAGGACTTTCATGGGAAAACCGAATCAATTTTATTCTTGACCGACACCTATTCTCTCTTCGCTACTCAGCGTTCCGTTGTTGTCAAAGTTCCCTATGCCAGCCGTTGCGGAGAATGGCAACTCAGTGGCGTAAGACAGACGCGGCTGAGCCGCCCACCTAACAACCTCCCTTCAGCCCAGAAATGACTCGGGCCAACAGCTGTTTCATGAGCCAACGTGACATAAATCTTGCTACAAGCAAAAAGAAAAAAATCAAACCGAAAAGGACACACGTAAAAGTCGATTTCACAATACTGCGCTGGACTCCAAACGCAATTGACAACAGGGTTCCAGGGGTCCTCTATCTATTTCCTCCTCCCATGAACTCACGTGTTCGCTTTTAACTCGTGATTCTGGATCCGTCCATCGCAATATATACAACGTAACTTGGTCACGGTGCGCTCCCATGTACCAGCAGGGTCTACTTTCCATCCCTGCAAATGATACAGAGCAAAGGCTATCAATATAGCATACGGCAATGTAACTTGAAAGAAAACTAAAACAGGTATAGACCAGATATGCGTCGAGACTCGTAAGTCGATATAGAAAAAAGCGCCATGAACACCACACCGTAATAGGTAACCCAAGGCTTGCAGGAAAAGAAGAAATCAAATCATCATACTTCAGGGTTCGGCCATCGCTCTGGAAATAGATAGAAAAAAAAAGAATTCTCAACCCATACGCTCATTACTTAATTGAACATCCACTGACAGTGACAAGCATCTGAAGGATCAGCGCGTTTCTGCATATCGAAGGAGCTCTGACGTTTGGATTTCTTGTCTGAGTCTGAAGTAGCTGTGCTGCTGGGCTGGGCAGCAAAATAATCCTCGTAACTCGGATCGGACTCTTGCAACCATATTCTAATCGGACTGTCGTTCGGACTAGGTGCTGTCGTGATCTCTCCGTTATCCAGTAGGAGCATTTGTTGGCAATACGGCTGTGGTGAGTCGGGAAGACGGCGTTCCTCGATCTTGACGATACGAGGGTAGGGTGGCATGCGTAGCGAGGAAACATCAGAAGAGGTATCTCGTGCCTGAACACTGACGGGTGAAGCTGTCGCGGTCGCTTCGACAGTCTGCAAAGAGTACGGCGATGCATCGTCTGTCGTTATTGCTGCTGCAATAGTCAAAGCGGCTGTGTCGAATGCAGATGGAGTGGGGGTTGGCCATTCGGTAGGGAATGACGTAAAAGAAGCGGCCGTGGAGTTGTCCTGCGAGTAGATGTAACCTTCGATATATGTGTTGTTCCAGTAGCAATACCAAGGATAATCACCAGGCTTTACCTCGAAGCGCTGTCTGTATTTTACGTCTTCTCGCTTGGTCGGTGCTGAGCCGAGGTTGAGTTGCTCGGGCGGTAGGATGACCAGCTTATCGTACCGAGCAGAGAAATGATAAGCTGGGCCATAGGCCTTGTAGTCCAAGTCGAGGACCAGTTCCATTGGCTTCATATCGAGTGAGGGCGTTTGAAGTCCGTAGAGTATGACATCATCTGGTACGGAAGGGCCGCTACCCATAGAGGCCACTCGTATAGTATCACCGTCAATGACAGTATCGTTGATGGTCATGATAAGCGGGGCAAAGGTCATTTTGCATGACCACGCAGAGTACTGATTTGCTTGCGTCAAGCATCCAGGATTGCTCTCTTGAGGTATGCCCAGTGGGAGCGCGAAGGGACCTGTAGGTAGCGGGGATAGTCCGGGAGGGGTTGAGATGGGAACAGCGTCGAAAAGAGAGCCATTTTGGCCAGTGACCTGCGGTTGGCTGGTACAAGTCAGTAAACGTTGCTTCTTGAACGAAGATTAGAACTCACGCTTCTTCGTGTGGACCGTCTTTGTCATCATCTCCACCTTGGCCACCGTTTTTCTTCGCAGCAAAGGTGCCGATTGCGGCTCCAAGGGCGATTGCAAAGACCAGAATGAGTATGAGAATTAGAAGAGCAACTCCCATTGGTACTTTACCCCACAATTTTCTCTTGCGCCAATGTACCTTGTCGGCAGTTGGCTCTGCTTTTTCCGAGAAATGATTCTCGTTGGTCAGCAAGGATGCAGAAGAAGAGTCGGATGGTTCAGCTGGTATGGTATTGTTGCTTGATACGTTGGAGGAGCTGACAGGTGCCGCATTGCCAGTCTGGGTTTCTGGTCTTTGAGGCGGTAAACGGGCGGGTGTAACGGCAGGCAGCAGAGGAGCAGCAGGTAGCGCAGGTGCAGAGAACGAAGTCGCACTCAGCGGTGACACAGGCGATGCGGGGGCGTTGAAAGGGTCTTCGGTATCAACCTGAATGGGGGCAGGGACTACGCGCGACGCGCTTGCCTCGGCAGCCAGAGATGCTTTGGTTGGCCCTTCCTCTGGATATCTCGAGTATGGCGGAAGCTGCTCTGTGTGGCCGTCGGGCCCGATGATGTCCTGCTCCTCGCCGTCGGGCCCGAGTACTCGATGGTAGCCATTATTCAAGCCCGGGAACCCCACGGGAATAGTTGACTGGACCTGGGGCACAGGCGGCTGTACGGGCTCTTCCGGTGACTCTTCGTCTACTATGCCGCTCTGTGAGTACATGGCATATGGATGTGTGGGTCGATGTAATGACATGGGTCGATGTGGCTGCCGTTCTGTTGAGCTTGTTGCCACACTCAATGGGCGGGCCATGGAGAGTTGCGGATACATGCCATAGGGGTGGCTGGGGCCGGTTTCAAAAGGGTTTTCTGAGTTGCTCGTTGTCGCGAAAGACGCTGTAGAGCTCACAGAGTCACGGTGGGCGTGTCCCAGGGGCGAGCGATGGCTGGGTCCCCTGTTGAGTGTCGCCCGGCCATCTTGTGTCATGGGGTCCTGCACTTTGGCGGTGCTGTTGCGCGTCGCAGTCCTTCGCAGGTCGTCGTTGTTGTTGTAGTTGTAGTTGTAGCTTGACTTCGACGTGGAACCTTGTCGCTGCGGGAAACCTATCCGATCGTGGTCCTGGCGGTCGCTGTGCCACGCATCGCTAGCGTTGGCTGGTCGGAATCCATCCGAGACAGAGGGCATAAAGTCGTCCTCGTTCGGATCAATTTCGTAATCATCGTCAAAGACATCGGGGTTGGTCAGCCGTCGCGATGGCTCGTTGTCGTCATTGCTGCGTCGGTCCATGGCGCCGAGCAGTCGTCTCTGAGAGCCACAGAGGCCCTGTCCCCCCTTGGAAAACTCCCAAAAAGCGATTCAATCGTCTCTTCGTGGTGTTGGGAAAGCAAGAGTGCGCTTGGCAGCGGACGGGGCGCGTTGGTAGCGAGTGTGGTGCGGGTTTTGGCGTGTATCGTGTCGTGAGGTTGGTTGGGTGTGTGGAGAGAGGGCGCATCGGGCAGGTTTGGAACTTGGAAGTCTGAGACGACACTAGTCCCAGAACGACTTCCATGGTCTTAGCATGAACACCAAACCTTAGAACCCTTGGATAAGCAGCGCAACCGAGAACAGATCCCATCACCAGTGCATTGCCAAACTGCGATGCTAGTGCGCTGCCATTACTGCCTTTGCATATTCTGGCTGCGCTCGTAAACGTGGCATCAAGACGGCGAATCTGCTGCTTTCGCTCGCTCCGGCAGATAGATGGCGTCACCCCCTCCCTGTTAATATCGAGCTGGTGCCAAGGGCCGCACCTATCAATCCACTGCTACTCTGGCAAAGTCATGATAGTAGAAACCACAACTAGATGTTAAGCGCAGTCCTGGCTTTGGCGAAAGTCATTCTTTTGTGCTGATGTATGCAGCTAGTGATGTGATGGCGAGTTGTTGCAGCACGTGCCTGGCTTCCCTTTGCGCGCTTCATGGCTCTAACTGGGCATTTGGCTGTCTCCGGGAATACAGGTGTGAAATGCCAAACCAGCGAATTGTACTGCAACTCGCTGTATAGTCTGTCTATTGACTGGGGTCGGTCCATTTCTCCATCGAAAACTCAGCGATGTCGCCCGGCGTCTTTTGCCTGAATCCGCCTGTCCGCCATGTTCGGCAATAGGCCCAGGCGCAGCTTGTCTCCGCCCTGCCCCTGGCTGTCCTCTACCGAGTCTTTAGATTGGTGACCTTTTCTGCAAACACGCCGCATTTGCACAAACCACGACGGCACAACATCTTGTGCTCTCGCTATATTCTGCCGATACAAGAGATGTTTGTGCTTGCGAAAAGGGGTTCAGACAAGGCAATGTCGATGGAATGTTCTTACTCGTTCTCTGTTCCGCTCACATGGGCAATCATTAGACACAGCCCTACTGTATTCCAACACTCACTTGCATGTTCAATATGCCAGCCGTATAGAATAGATGGTTTCCACGAACTCTGAAGAACACCCAAACCCCAATAAAACCCGAGTCAATACCAATACATCCGTCGCAGACAATCTCAGAAATGGGACGTCTGCCTCACGCGTAGGTAGTGGTGATAGCCTCCAACTCACGACATCATGTCTCTCCCGGCGCTATATTGATGAAGCCTAGTCGGTCTCCTAGAACGGTAGACTCGAATCCCAAAATAGGCAGAGTGGAGCAATCTCCAAATTATGAGCAGCCTGCGCCGCCGATCAAGCGCTTTACTCTGCTTATCTGTGCTTCGGCGACCCATCTGGCACATCCTCTTAAGAAGTATTCCATCGTGGACCTGAGTTGATTCTGTATAGCGTCGGCCGAGCTTCTTGTCATACCAAGATCTGTATATCCAGGACACAGCATGCAGGAAGCCCTTGTCGTCGAAAACCATGGCGTCTGGTGGAAACTCGGTCGTACTGGGGTGAAGAAGCAGCGAATGCGACTCTAGTGTTGCGGACTGGTATGCACATCCGGAGGCTGTATCCTGGTCATACTGCAGGCAGCCGTATTTAGGAGAGGGATGGTGTTGCAAGGCAGGTCGCCATGGGCTGATAGTTGTTGTGCCTGACTAGCCACTGTTGGTGGTAAATCCCTGCATGCCAAGACGATTCATGATAGGTTTGTCGAGTACTTTTGCTCCATGAAGACGGCACGCTGTCCGAACGTGTTGGTGGCCACGAGAGCAGTCACGAAGGAGCAGGGAGTCTGGAAAAGTCATTTCCCATGTATCCTCGATGACGGAACGTGTAGATGGGCTACACAGTTTCTTTTGATCAGACCCCGCATTAAAGTATCCGCGCCGGTGTTCGCAGCGGGACCCTGACGGTGTAGTGAAAAATCCCCCGATCACAATCGCAGCGCGTGGGCCGTTAACATTGTTGAGGGCCAAAGTCAGCACAAATTCCGTTAATACTCCCCTATCAGGCTGTGCATTTGCACCCACAGCTTGCTAGCATCGCCACATAGGGATCGCCGCTATTGCTCTGGACCTTGCCATTGTCGCGTAGGATCGACTTTCTCAAAGTACTTAAACCAGCGGTGTACACTCCCCTCTTTCGCCAACACAATCCCTTTCTGTCCCTTCCCCACCACTCCAAACCACTGCAAACATGGCTGCTCGTCCTTCCAACATCGGTATCAAAGCCATTGAGCTTTACTTCCCTAGCCAGGTATGTTGCTCCCGTGGTAGCCGCCCACCGTGGACGCTCGTTACGTGTCATGCGCCTGCCCCTTACCGCGACAGTATCCTCTAACCGGCCTCTCTACAGTGCGTTGACCAGGCCGAACTCGAGAAGTTCGATGGCGTCTCTCAGGGCAAATACACAATTGGCCTCGGCCAGACCAAGATGTCCTTCTGCGACGACCGCGAGGGTAAGTACCAGAATTTTGCTCTAGTGGCGGGTACCGTTCTGGCTGGGATAGAAGGCTGACCCACTCCACCCATAGATATATACTCGCTTGCCCTAACTACCGTTTCCTCGCTCTTCAAGAAATACAATATCGACCCTAAGGACATCGGTCGTCTCGAGGTCGGCACCGAGACCCTCCTCGACAAGTCAAAATCCGTCAAGTCTGTCTTGATGCAACTTTTTGAGGAATCCGGCAACTACAACATTGAGGGTGTCGACACTGTAAACGCATGCTACGGAGGAACAAACGCCCTGTTCAACTCGGTGAACTGGATGGAGTCCTCTGGCTGGGACGGCCGTGATGCTGTCGTCGTTGCAGGAGACATTGCGCTCTACAAGAAGGGCGCTGCCCGCCCGACTGGTGGAGCTGGATGCGTAGCCATGCTCATCGGCCCTGACGCGCCTATCGTCATGGATGCTGGCCAGCGCGGCTCCTACATCAGGCACGCGTATGACTTCTACAAGCCCGACTTCACCAGCGAGTACCCGGTTGTTGATGGTCATTTCTCCCTCCGATGCTACACCGAGGCTGTGGATGCTTGCTACAAGGCTTACAATGAGCGCGAGAAGACGCTCAAGTCGCAACAACAAGGCAACGGCGTTAATGGCAACAGCCAGGAGCTCGAGAGCCCTATCGACCGATTCGACTACATGGCTTTCCATGCACCAACCTGCAAGCTCGTAGCCAAGTCGTACGCGCGTCTGCTCTACAACGACTTCCTCGCCAACCCCTCGAACCCCATCTTCGCAGAGGTCCCAGCTGAGCTTCGCGACATGGACTACACCACCTCTGTCACGGACAAGACGGTCGAGAAGGTTTTCATGGGCCTCGCTAAGAAGCGTTTCGCTTCGCGCGTCCAGCCCAGCATCCAGGTCCCAACCCAGTGCGGCAACATGTACTGTGGCAGCGTTTACGGCAGCTTATGCAGCTTGCTCGCCAACATCAGCAGCCAGGATCTGCAAGGCAAGCGCATTGGCATGTTCAGCTACGGAAGTGGTCTGGCCTCGTCCCTGTTCTCCTTCACTGTCAAGGGCAGCACGGAGAACATTGCCAAGCAGCTGGACATCCAGAACCGTCTGGACAATAGGCGCGTAGTGGCCCCAGAGGTTTACGATGAGGTAAGTAACATTACAATCTTTACACCATGTACAGAGCACAGGACTAACGTATAATCCTAGATGTGCAACCTTCGCGAGAAGGCTCATTTGCAGAAAGACTTCACTCCCAAGGGAAACACCGACACCATTGTCGCTGGCACATACTACCTTGCCGCCATCGACGGCATGTTCCGTCGCTCTTACGAAATCAAGCAGTAGATTTCACGTCTGCTGTATTATACCCCTTACTACAACTTCTTTTCTTCCTTCACTTGCATTCTGAGCATTTGCGGGAGTCATCTTCATGATTCAGCTTAGATTCGAAAGGTCGCATCATTTTGCTCTCGGCGCATGGGACCGAGGCCCACTTGGTGGACCGCTGAGTCGTGGTGTGGTATCACGAACATTATGAGGGACGAGATGATGGAAAGTACCTGACATATATTGTCTGGATCTGCATGATTGTACACCATCCGATAGGTTGTCTTAATATGGGTTTCTAGGTGAAGCATCGACGCCGTAGATAGATTAATACGACGTTTACAACTATCTTTCGGGTCACCATTATCATCAACGCTAGTTCTTGTCGTGTTTAGCATTGCGACATCGGAATCACGGATGAGAGTTTACTCCTCACCCTGGGAACTCATGGCTTGACCATGCTCTTTATGGCATAGTCTGTCTTGACCATTAGTGAACGAATCGAACCTCGGCCCAAAGCCTCACAGCTCCGCGTCGCGATTACCGCCCCGCTCATAACCTAGGAGCTTACGACGGCATCTGTGCTTCAAAATCTTACAGCCGAAAATCCATTTGTCTGTTATAATTGCGCAGTGCAACTGGAATCCATCTCTGAATTGAAAATATCACCTCTTTGAACTATCTCCATCATGGGCAAAGAACTGGGACCTGGCGTCGGCTTCGAATTTCCTTCTTTTGAAGTAAAATGGCTCAAGCGCGACCTTTTGCTCTTCGCGAACAGCATTGGAGCCACCTACCCGGATGAGCTACACTTCCTTTATGTAAGTGTCCACCGGTATATAGTGTTTACGTCTACATCTCCGGCCTCGTTACATTTATGATGTTGTATGCGACAGCTCTAACCATGACGATAGGAACTTCATCCGTCCTTCGCCGCCTTCCCGACCTACCCCATCATCCTTCCATTCAAGCATGCCGACCAGGAAGTCATCGACTTCTATGCGCGCAGCAATGCTGAGCCCATCGAGGGCGTACCCAAGTTCGACACCAAGCATGTTCTCGACGGAGAGCGCAAGATACAGTTCTTCAAGCCGCTTCCCGTAACAAGCGAAGGCCGCAAGTTCGAGATCAGAAGTAAAGTGCTGGGTGTATATGACAAAGGCAAGGCATCGGTCGTTGAGACGGAGCAACGTCTTGTTGATGCAGAGACGGGTGAGACCTACAGTCGAGCTGTTGGCAAGGGCTTTTACGTCGGGCAAGGAGGATGGGGCGGTCCTAAGGGTATGGATTATTACCAGCTACAGTCCCATTAAATGCTAACAGATTTATGATTCAGGTCCCAAAGATCCCAACTACCCTCCTCCATCGCGCAAAGCCGATCAGACACACGTCCACCAGACCACCATGGAAACAGCCCATCTATACCGTCTCAACGGCGACTACAACCCTCTGCACGCTGACCCCGAGCCTGGTAAAAAGATGGGCTTCGGCGGACCCATCATTCACGGTCTTTTCTCATGGAACATGTCGGCGCACGCTATTTTGAAGGCTTTTGGCGCGAGCAAGCCTGAGAACTTGAAGGAGTTCCAAGCCAGATTTGCGGCGCCTGTCAAGCCTGGTGACAAACTGGTGACGGAGATGTGGAAGACGGGTGACAAGGATGGTCAAGGCTTTGAGGAGATCAGATTTACTGTGCGCGTGGATGGAGGAAAGACTGTTCTTACAAATGGCAGGGCGCTTGTGAAATGCGAGGGCCTTGAGAACAAGGCCAAACTGTAGAGGATGCGTGGGAGTGAGCGGATGGGGAATGAGATGTGTATCTTAGAAGGTATCAGTTTTTATCATCGTTGGCCTGCGAGACCCAAAGCCGGTGTACATGTCGTGAAAAGCGGTGGTGAGGTATCCGCTCTAATGGACAGTGACACAGTCCACTCGAGACAATCAGGTACACTGACGAGTTAGGCTAGATCCTCCGCATCCATTACCCAACGATGCCGCGAGAGATCAATCAATCCATCTGATAAGATGAAAATGCAATTCACGCGCGCAGCCTCGAGGCGCGCTCCGCCTTGGGTTTAGCGGCTCGGCCCAGAGACGCGAACTGAAGCATGAAACGCAACACCAACACACATAGCGTACGGTACACACGGCAGCAACGAGCTTGCCCATTGCATCTGTGCCTGATATGGTAGGCCAGACTTGGAAGAAGTTTCAAGTTTCGCTGCTGTGAAACGGCATGGCATAGGGGCGGACAAACGGTGAGCTACTTCATGTACGAGCACAGTCTGGTACCCCTTATCCCATGTGTATGTAACATACTCTAATCCAGAGGCTGTACGATAGCGTCTCTCGTATATTCCCTTCTCTTTTCCATCTTGCCCGTAATCGTCATAGCAGATACCCCACGACACAAAGCCCATGTGCACCTCAGTTCCGTAGCACCAGCGAAACGTCAATCAATCGAGTCGTCCAACACGACAATGCTCTTCTCTCTCCCGCCCACGCTCCTCGCACTCGTCTCCCTCTTTGCGCCAACAAGCGCGTACAGGCCTCTCTCCGACAGCTTCCTCCGCGCCATCCCCTCGCCAGGCGACTCCGTTTCCCCCACAAACAGCACGCTACTCTCTCCGCTCCTGATCCCACGCGTCCCCGGCACGCCCGGTCAAACCGCCGCCCAACATCACCTAGTCTCGTATTTCTCACGCGAACTGCCCGAATGGCGCATAACCTGGCAAAATAGCACGGCTACGACGCCATTGTCGGCTGGCGTTGCCATCCCCTTTGCCAATCTGATTGTCAAGCGCGAGCCGCCGTGGGTAGCAGAGGGAGAAGCCAACTTGCTCACGCTGGTAGCGCATTACGATAGCAAATTTTTCGCGGCTGAAGAGGGCGAGTTTGTGGGAGCCACGGATAGTGCCGCGCCGTGTGCCATGCTGATGCATGTGGCTAAAGTCGTGGATCCATATATCCAGCGCATGTACGATGAGATGGCTGAGTTGGGCGAGGGCGGAACCGTGGATATGGATATGGGGATTCAGATATTGTTTCTTGATGGGGAGGAGGCGTTTCAAGCGTGGACGGATGACGATTCTTTGTATGGATCTAGGTATGTGTGTGTATGTCTGTATTTAACAGGTGGACGAGAACACTAACACTGCAGTTAAAAAAACAGAGCTCTTGCAAATGCCTGGTCTTCATATGCCAATCCTCCATCCCCTCAATCCAAGTTCTATCAGAATCGCACTCCGCTATCTCAAATATCCCTTTTCCTCCTCCTCGACCTCCTTGGCTCCAGGGACCCAACCGTGCCCTCCTACTTCCCCACCACACACTGGGCCTATATTCATCTCTCGACAATCGAGTCGCGAATGCGCAGCCTCTCCCTGCTAGAATCACAAACTATGCAACCTTTCCTGCCGGATGTGAACGGCACGATGGGTGGTGGTGGTATATCAGATGACCATTTACCGTTCATGGGCAAAGGAGTTGAGGTGTTACATGTCATTCCTAGTCCCTTCCCGGGAGTGTGGCATACCGTGGAAGATGATGGTGAGCATTTGGACGAGCATACGGTGAGGGATTGGTGCAAGATTGTTGGGGCGTTTGTGCTTGAGTGGCTGGATATGATGGAAGTATGGGATGCGCCAATTGAGGGAGGGAGAAAATGAATAGGTTGGAACCTCCAGAAATACATCAAAGTCTTATTTTGAGGACAGAAACAAGACCTCCTTAAGCTCGGCCATATACTTTTCGGCCACATATACTTCTCGGCCACCCCACGCGTCGCCTCTATAGTCGGCCGAAAGATCGAGAGCGCACGGACTACGGCAGCTAGCTATGAGACTATTCGAGCATTTCTTGAGCTGTTTGAGCGTACTCGAATAGAGCTAGGCATACAGTATGAGGATATATGGAATATGGATGAGATTGGAGTTGCACTAGGGGTATGTACGAACTCCCAAGTGGTTGCCAGTTCTTCAAAGAAGAAGGCTTATATCAAATCTCCAGAGGATCGTGAGTGGGTATCAATTATTGAGACCATCTCAGCCGTCGGCGTTAAACTTCAATGCCTAGTCATCTTTAAGGGCAAGCATCTACAATCAACGTGGTTCCCCGCACAAGGCACACCTGATTGGCTCTACACAACGTCAGAGAATGGATGGACATCAAACTCAATTGGATATGAATGGTTGCGGCGTATCTTTATACCAAACACTTCACCATCCTCTAGCGGCTATCGTCTACTTCTACTCGATGGCCATAGCTCCCATATACTGATCGACTTCATGTGGCTCTGCAAGGTGAACAAGATCCACCTCCTATACCTTCCGCCTCACGCCTCACACCTGCTTCAGCCGCTGGATCTTGCTNATCAACGACTTAAATATCAACTACATAGTACTACAGTTACACGCGTAAGAAAGCGAGTTCAAGTTAATCCAAATCAGCGGTTTAGCAACGTTGAGAGTATTAAGGCTGCTATTGACCGAGCAGCAGCTCAACAGGCTCAACAGGCAAGCACTTCACCAGAGAATGAGGCTCAAAAAGCAGCAGAAGCAGCAGCAGCAGCACGTACTCTCAACTCTATGTGTACTGAGTGACAAATATAATCGTTGTTGTTGACAAAAATCGCGACTTTGTATTGTGTGGTTGCTTTGGTTGGGTGGCCGAGAAATATATGTGGCCGAAAAGTATATGGCCGAGCTTACTTTGTCGTGAGTACTAGTAAGATGGATGGAGAGACTGCATCTAAGCCCTTGACCTTCTCGCGCCTAGTCTCGCAGTTGCAATCGCCATGCGATCTTATAGTTTCTTGATGAATCTGCAGAAGCAGTGAATGGTGTAAAGTTTGCATAGCGTCTCGCTAGACCGCATACAGTAGCGCCAGCCAGCCAGCCGCCAGTTATGCTCGGAGAATGTATATCCAAGCGAGATAGCGGCATGACGAACAAGATGTCACTCTGTGTTGCAACGGTAGTACAATCCGATCGGTACGTCTTGTACTCGAGAAAAAAGAGAGAGGGGGGGGGGGCGGTTTCGCCTCGTCAATGGGGCATCTCGGTGAGAAATGGCGGGCCACCTTGCAGATGCATATGCATCACACAAGGCGATACGCGGAGAAAGAGGAGAATACCAGTCGAATGAAAGAAGCCGTTTTCCAGATGCTCTTGCTCGGCACTTCGGGAAGGGCGGGCAGACGCAGATTGGGTGAAACTTTAGGCGCTTTGGTAAGCGCTGGCGCTGGGACTATCCTAGGTGTGTGTACCCACAACAGTAGTGAGAGAGAAAAAAACGGCATAGCTGTGGTTTGCAGAACAGGTGCTTCCACATGGTCCATGCGATGTTGTTTTCCTCCAAGTGGTAATCATATCGCACATGTGAGGCTGTATAAACAATTGATTTGCGTCGACACAGCGTCGCAATCATAAACCGACAGCGTGGTACAGTCGGCGCGGAAGGACGGGTTGCGGCCCCCTTTATTGCTTGACAAGACCATCACATGTCCCCAGAATATGGTCCGCCTTATCGCTGCCCAGGTATAAAAAATCGAAAGGGATGCTTCGATTGCGAGAAAAAACGGGCGGACTTCGGTGTCATATTGTCTCATCACAATGCAGTTTCGCGCCAATGCACATCAACAGAAGCTGTATTTAGATGTCGCTCAAGATCCCTATCGATAGAGAAATCGTGTTTTCGGCATGATTGGTATAAAGTCGACATGCAGTATGCCGGTGCCGAGTGTGTGGGACATGTTCACGAAAGTGAGGTCATGGATTACAGCCTCGAGCATCGCCCAACACAAAACACGTCCGAGGTCAGCCGTAACGATATTACATCGGTGATGTTGTGTTGGTGTGAGCCGTCTGGATGCCCAATTCTTCAGACGCCGCATACGTAAGCAAGGAAGATTTTCAAGCTGCGCCGCAGCCCTCGGTGACGCCGTATCCCGTGCAGTGATTGTGTGATGCGAGTTGCATGGGCGAAGAGAACATGATATGTATGTTTGTCCCCAATACCGGTCCTCTCTCGGCAAAGGCTGACCTCGTGTAAAAGAGTGACAGTGAGTGAGCAAGCTTATGATTTTGCGATGGCATCAAATTCAGTATAGCACGCTGCACGCGAATGTGGATCGCTTTTAGTTTATGCCGCGGTCTTTTACCGATGAAGAATCCTCCAGCTGTTTTGTCGGTGAGGCCGAATACTGCAAGGCTGCCGAAAGTTGTGGAGAGCGGGGTCGAAAAGTCTCGCAGCTGTCATGGGAAAAAGATGCTGAAGGGGTAACTGATGCGCCTGTAACAAGTTCACATACACCCCATCCAAGTGAAAAACCGAACAGGTGGACAGCCAGGCGTCCAACCGACGTGTTCAATTTTTTACTTGGATAGGGTATATAGAGTGAGAAATGCCAGTGCTGACCCTTGTGAATCAATCACGGCGAAGAAGATGACGTTTATGCGAAAGTGGTGTTGCATCGTCAGGTTACGGACGAGGATGGTCCACTACCGATAGTCGAGGTATTAGCACGGAGGAGGGCGGGCGCAGATGTTGGCGACAAACGCGTAGTTCCGCGCTTCCCGTTCGCTACTCGAGTCATAGAACGGAAGGATGAGGCGAGAGACAGAGCTGGAAGCTCGTCTGCTGACTGAGCACCAAAGCAAGGGGCCTCCCGTTGTAGGATTCCAGCGCGTTGGAAATTTTGCGGCGCAGTAAAGGCAATGCCGTGCGGCGCAGTCCCAGGTCTTTGTCTGATCGCTAGCGGGAACGGAACGCCCCGCGAGAACCAAGACGACGGAGAGAAGAATTTTGTGCTCCAAATGCACATGCACTGGCGCAGGCGCAGGCGCATGATGATGATGAATGTCACGACAACGTGACATGACCAACGAACGGCCGCGCTTGACGACGAGTTATCCAGGGCAGAAAGGGTGGCGAGACTGATGAGGTGCTATTGGCTAGAGGGCGTGACGGTTAAGTTGCTCAGGTCGCTATATTAGCCGAGGAGGGTCGCGGCTCTAGCACTGACGCCATCGAACATTGGTGGAAGTTTGGTCGACATTTTTTCGGGAGCGCGCGGGTTCCTGAGGCCGCAAAGTTTGCATGCGAGGCGCGCGTAGATGAGGGAGTGTGTATGAGACGGGCCGGCCAGCCAACCATGGTCGGCATCCCTCTGGCTGTAGACGGCAGATCTCGCAACGGCACCATAGATGTCAAGACAAGCGGTGCCGCAGTTGAGCACATTGATGCTGCTAGGGCCATACGACCGGAGGGGCAATCCGGCGAGGTCAAGCTTGTATTGTGGGCGTGGAGCGCGGCGTGGATCTCATAAATGAAACACGGCGAGACCCATGAGCGCCTGCTTGTTTGGTGCTGGGCTTGAAACCGGCGCAGGCCTCTAAGCCGGCGGTTAGGAGGAGGCAGTGCCGAGAGGTCATTATCGTGGCACATTCCAGACAGAGCGGCAAAGCACCCCCGTCTCGGGGGAAGCGCGCGGGATGCTGGGCGATACGCAGGCACTGGTTTGATGACGAGGCCGGAAGTTGCACTGAGCGATGTAGGGGTAGCGATGGTGGCGGACGGGAAGTGAAGAGTGAGGAGGGATGACTGAATGATGATTCGCACCCAAGGCTTGGTGGTGGTGGTGGTGCTATGGGCGGGAGCGCTGAGCGCGGCTACGGTGTATTGTCGCGCGTTTGAGGAGTCCGCAAGACGATAGGCTCGAGGCAAGGTGTGGTGCCAATCAAGGCGCCACTGCAGTTTAATGTGAGGGTTCCGCGTTGGCTTGCATCTTCTTAACGGCATTGGGTCGATCCACCTCGCATGCCAGCAGGCCGGGAGCGCTGGTCGCACGCAGCCGTCTGTGCGATCCTGGAGGCCTCTCCGCCCACTCTGCCCTCCTCTACACTCAGAAAACGGCTGTAGGGCTGTAGACGCGACTTTTCCGCGAAAAAAACGTGGCAGCACCCAAAATGCAGGGTTTGTTATGTATATAGTCGAAGGAACCGCGTCTCTGGCCCTTCTACGACGTCTTCGGCACTCGTTCGCTCGCAGCCTGGGTGGGACAGATAAACGCGGGGGGCAGGGGCGGCCTGCAGCTCGAGCCAATGGAGAATGACCGACCGGGGGGGAGAGGGGACGCCTCCCGGGGGGTCCACCACCCATGTGCGCCAGCAGCAGCAGCAGGAGCGAACAGCCGCCCTCCGTTGGAAGCCTGCTGCTCATCCGCTGGCAGGAGCGTCTGCCGTTGGGTCGCCCCTCCCACATTCGTCTCGCGCCATATACAGTTCGTCCCGCCGTGGAAAGGGCGCAGCAGTTCCCGCGTCGAGCTGGCACCGTCCAAGCATCGACGACGCATTCCCCATTCTCGCCGATCCATACCAGTCCGCTACACGGACGCTCGCCTCACCAAAACTGCCACTACCACGACTACCATCCCCCCCCAAAAGGCCCGCCCGCCGATATCTCACAGCCCAACTCGTCTGTCGGTACCTGATTGTTGAAGATCACCCCTCATCCTTTGTCTCTTCCCCCATCCACCTACTATAGGTGCAAACAAACAAGCGCAAAAGCCGCCCGCTGCATTGTGGAACAGAATACAAAATCTTCCTGCCGAGCCCGGGGAAGAACACGTAGAATGGTGGCTGGACGACACTCGTGCACTTCCCAGTAGTTTGCCTTTGATAGTCCTCCCACCTTGGATATGTCGACCGTGCTGTACATGCCTGCTTTCAACACCGCTCCCCATGGGCCAGCCTTTACATCCGTCAATGGCCGATCGTCTCTGAGCCCCACCGACGAACAGAGACCACCCATAGTTGCCAAATCCTCCACTTGGAGCCCGCCCGCCCGAGACCAGGACACCAGCAACCACTCACCCAGAAGTGATACCAGTGCCTCCACTATCAGCAATCGAGATAGATCCCCTGAAAACGCCAACAAGAGAAGGCGTTCGGCGTCGGTAGAAGAAAACGTCGCTCGCCCCAGCCCGGACGAGGCAGTAGTGAGTTCGCGCCAACTGCCACATCCCTATCAGCCCGTGACCCGGGACACCCTCTCCGCCATGGAAGCACCCCAGCACCGGAGTCTGCCACCCTTGGGTCGCTTAGACGTCGAACGACGTTGGCAAACTGAGCCTCGTGAACTGCCTCCCACCGGCCATCAACACCCCCTCGAGCACCCGGAGCCCCGCCCTAATGAGCCTGTTCGGAACAGCGTTGGAAGTCTGGTCGAACTTGAGCCCGACGACACAAGCGCCACCGAAGTTACCCGTGCTGGCGTCCAAGTCGAACTGAAGAAGCGCAAAAGGGTAAGCAATTCAAATCCTCTTCACCCTTTGATCTTTCTGACTTTTCGTAGCAGTTCGCCAACCGCACCAAAACAGGATGCGGCACATGCAGGCGGCGAAAGAAGAAGTGCGACGAAGCCAAGCCTGAGTGTTCGTCACCCTCCCCTCAAACCTTTTCCAAAAGCTAATCTACTAATCAGGCAACAACTGCACACGAGGCGGCTTCGTCTGTGAAGGCTATGCCAACAAGGTACCTTGGCCGAAGAATGGAGCGGCCAAAGCCCCACCCGCATTGCAAGCCAAGGAGAGGCTGTCTGCCATACCAACGTGTTCCGGCTGTAGCCAACCTCACATTCCCCACTGCCCGTCCCGTACCACTGAAGCTCCCTACCCACCACCAGAGATTCGTTCGGCAAGTGGCCCAGACCGCAAGCCCTGGAACAACTGGCCTGAGGCAACGTCGGCGCCGCCGCCGCCACCACCACCAGTTCGAGCACCTTACCCACCAGAGGTCCTGCCGCCAGCTTCCGTGCAGTATACACAACCTGGGACGAATCAGCATGAGAGACATCTAAGCCACGAACATCAGGCACCCCTTCCCCCGCAACAGCCGCTCCATCAACACAATCACCACGCCTATCACCACACCCCACACAGCATGAGCCACATCTCTACCAGTAGTCCTGCTCCTGCTCCTGTCGTGTAAGTGATTGCCGTTCTCTAGTCTTACCCAATGCATCAGCGGGTGTATCTCTATCCTGTCGTACAATGCGTGTTGGCGTTTGTTGCGAATGCCCTTCAACGCCGCCAACTAACCATCGTGCAGGGCTCCCAACCCAGTGGTACAGCATCATGTGGCACAGCAGCACCCTCGCCCACCCCCGCCACCGCCTACCACTATGGCCTCTTCACGGTCACCAACTCACTTTACCCCAACCTCTTCCATCATGTACAAATCCGAAAAAGACAAGATGCTCGCTGGCGAACCTTTTCTCCCTTTCGACAGGATTTTAATGGACGAACGCCACGCCTCAACGGGAGCTCAGCAAAACTTCAACAACACGGCTTATGCTTCGAACCAGTTGTCAAAGCAAACACGAGAGGGCCTATTCCGAACCATCGTAGCTGCGAGATGGGTTCGGCCTCGAAAAGATACACCAGATGTCATCAGTCACTTGGGCCGTAACGTCTACGTCGCTGCGCCATTTACTTGTGACTACGGCTATCACCTAAACATTGCCGATGACGTCGTAATTGGCTCAGACTGCCATCTTCACGACTCGGCCAGGATTTGCATCGGAAAGAACACCAAGATAGGTGTCAGAGTCACGATACAGACGCTAAAGACTCCGACCGACAACAAGTCCTTGAAGGGCAGCAACGGAACGGAAGTTGCGCAAGAGGTTCACATTGGGAAAAACGTCTACATTGGCGACAACTGTGTAATTGAAGCAGGGGTCAAGATTGGTGAAAATACCATTGTGCGCCCAGGCTCGGTAGTCTCTCACGTAAGTTGAAATGCCTGAACAAGTTTCGCGAAAGATTTACTGACTGTTGACAGACACTGCCTCCTAACTGTGTAGCTCAAGGGAACCCCGCCAACATACTGCCCAACTGAGATGATCAGCTGAATAGACCTGGCTACTTTTTGGAAATCGTTCTGGTTCTAGAAGAAAGTCAAAAACATTTTGTCCATGTCATGTGGGTCTTGCATGTCTCATTACGCATCACTGGTGGTGCTAGGAGTCACTGGCGTTTTAACAACTGGAGGATACCCATTGCTACGTTTTTTTGATTTTTCGTTGATTTCTCTGATTTGTTTATGAGAGAGAATGAGAGACTGGTATATAGTGTACGTTGAGCAAACGGGCGGTATCTGACTTGTATAGTCTCCTATTACATCTTGGTACTCAGCCTGCAGGACAGGGACTCGTTCTAAAAATCCAAAAACATACCCATCTCTAAAGCGTTGTAGGATTTGACGTGACATGTTTGAGGCAGAGCTCTAGCGCACGTCGGCAGGGTGAAGGCTGCTGCACGTGCGCTTCTGGGTCCGTGCGCCGCCCGTAAGCTTCGGCGGCATCGCAAAATGTCCGCGGCGAACATGGACGCCGTGCCATCAGATTCCCATTACGACGATGCCGCCCCAAGCACCCCTCAATTGGGGGCTTCTGCCTCCATCGTTTCTCCTCCCATCCGCCGCGCGATGTCTGCTACAACAAAGTGCCCAAATATCCCGGCCAGCAATCGCATACACGTCGATCCGTACAATCAAGTCTACTTTCACGCCTAAACCCGATCGATTCGCACATCACCCCGCAAAGACGGCCCTGAACAGCACATCCACGGCCGCACTCGAGCGCAAAGCGCACAGTACGCCACTGCGGACGGGTCTGCTTGCTATCAAAAAGGGCATGACCTCCATGTACGACCAAGAAACGGGCAAGAGAACAGCATGCACAGTGCTGCAATTAGACCGAAACGAAGTCGTTGCGCACAAGCGGAGAGAAAGGAATGGATACTGGGCTGTACAGATGGGTGCAGGGCAGAAGGAGGCACGCAATGTGACACGGCCCATGCTGGGTCATTTTGCGGGCGCTGGACTCAGCCCGAAGAGATGGGTAGCCGAGTTCAAAGTGCGCGATGAGACGGGGCTACAGGTGGCTATTGGGCAGACGGTAGGGGCAAATTGGTTCACACAAGGGCAGTGGGTGGATGTCAAGGCGACAAGTAGGGGTATGGGTTTTGCTGGTGTAAGTTGGCCCGCAGAGAAAAGAATCCAATCTGTTATTTGGCATGGAGAACTGATGGTCGATATAGGGCATGAAACGTCACGGCTTCGGTGGTCAGCCCGCATCTCATGGTCAATCGCTCATGCACCGTGGTATGGGTTCAGCCGGAGGTTCCCAAGGTTCTGGTTCTCGTGTCCTGCCCGGAAAACGTATGCCTGGAAACATGGGCAACGAGAGTGTTACGGTCAAGAACCTCAAGGTCCTGCAGATTGATGAGCAGAACGGTATCGTTGTTGTGACCGGTACGTTTCGAAATCCTTTCTTGTCAAGGCGGTGGTAGAGCGTGTTCGACTGACATGTACATACAGGCTGTGTCCCCGGTCCCAAGAACCAAATCATCCGCGTGTCAGATGCGCTCGGCAAGCCATGGCCCAAAGGCCCCATGACGACGGATGAGCTCGCTGCCCGAGAGGTTTCGACTACAATGGGAGTTCCTGGTACTACCGAGGCGACTACGAGCGCATAACGAGTCTGCGAGAGAGAGAGAGAGAGAGAGAGAGAGAAGTGGCGAAAAACTGTATCATATTACGAGATGCGGCGTTTGAGCTATTGTCTGGTTCTAACCAGCATGGGCATCGTGTCAAGAAGATCTAGGTAAACTCTTATGGTCTACTATCACAATGAAATGAAAATCAAGAGCTGAACTTATCCAAGCGATGACAGAATTTCCAGCCAAGCGAAATTTCTGGCGGTGGTGGTGAAAGAGTGCAAGGCCATGAATAGACATGGTGCAATACCACACGTCGACAAGTTATCATGTACGAAGTCGTCATGAAGGCGTTGATATTGTGGGGAAAATCCAAAGAAGAAAAGAAAAAGGAAAAAAAAACCCCCCATCGTTGGCCATAACTTCGTCCCGAGGTCCACCCACATCTTCCTCCATCACTTCAAACATGCATACATCTACACCCCCAAACCAGTTCCCCTCCCTCCCACTCTCTCTTTTCCTTCCCTACCACCTCTTCCCAAACACATCCACCGTACATACTACCGCCCATAATATCGCTGCCCAATCAACTCGTCGTCCTCGGCACTCATATAATCCCCATCGTCATCGTCATCTCCACTCTCCCTTTCTACCCCACTGTCCCTCCCTCTCCCACCATCAATAGAGCAAATATCGCTCCCATCCTCATCACCGTCGCCACTAGAAAGGTAATCGCTCCCCTCACCAATGCCATTGTCGTCACTGAGCGTGGCGCCGTCAGCAGCGCGTTTGCCAGCGGTGTTGCTGCGCCCGTCGTGTCCGTTGTCAGAGTCATCATCGGGGTCAGTGTCGGAAGGCAGGTAATCACTTCCTTCTGCTATTCCATTGTCGTCGCTCTCCGAGACACTTTTGTTCTTGTGGCTGTGGCTGTGGCTGTGGCTGTGGCTGCGACTGCGACTGTGACTATGACGGTGGAATCTAGGCTTGTGCTGTGGGGGTCTAGAGAAGGAAGAACAAGAGGGAAGCGGCAGAGGAAAAGCATGGGCTTGGGTTCGTCGACTTTGTGACGACGGCGCTGGAGACGCAGAGCTGGGGATGGAGCAGCAGTCACTGGCTTGGCTGCCGACGGAGAGCGACCGAGACCGAGACCGATAGGAGCGTGCGGTTGAGGGGACGCGAGATGGAGCGCTCGAGACAGAGACGCTGCGGTACGATGCTATATCTGAAGCTGGAGGGGAGGGAGAACGAGGGTTGGTATTGTAGTTGTGGTTGGCGGTGGTGGTAGCTGGGTACGTTTCAAACCGATCTAGACGGCTTTTGCGTGCTGCGCCGTGCGGTGCATCCCATCTCTGTTCCTGCTCTGGCTCGACAACATGGCCATGCGTGCTCTGTTTCCCAGCCTCATTGCAGGGGTAGTCGTGGTCAGAACAAGACTCGCTGGAATACTCTTCTTCATCAGAGCGATCAGCTTCTTCTTCTCGTTTGCTCTTCGCCTCGAGGGCTTGGAGTCGAGCCAGGAACTGCTTTGCTTCTTTATAGTCGTCTAGTCGCGTTTGTGGCGCTCGTCGGCGTGATGGGTTGGGTGCATCCCATCCACGTTCCTCGTTCGGCTCTTTGCGCGGACGACGGCGGGGAGCAGCAGTCTGGTTCTTGTTTTTGTTCTTGTTGCTATTGTTGTTGGTGTTCTCATCACGGGGCGCATACTCAGCCTTGGTGGTTGTAAGTTTCGGTGCGCCGATTGCTCGGATGCGCTCGAGAGCCTCCTTTACGGCTTGGAAGTCGTCTGGTGTGTTGGATCTCGCATTATAGGCATGCTGGCGGTGCCAGTCGCTGTCGTCATCACTACGGTCAGACTCCTCGTCGGATGAATCAACGCGCCTGTCGTTCTCGCGGAACCTGTCGAAGAATAGCTTCGCTTCTTGGTAGTCATCTATCTTGTGGGCCTTGCGCCCATGGCTCTGCTTGAAGCCTGATTTGTGGCTCCGGCCGCTGTTCCTAGGATATTGGCGGTGAGTTCTCTCGAAATGTGGTGGTGGGCTATCGTAAACTTCTCGTCGCCCGTCGTAATCTCTAGGAGCAGAGTGTTGTAGTGATGAACCATCCTCGACTGGATATTCACTGTGTCTAGGACTGTATTCAGGTGTCTCATCCGCAAAGGCACCGGGCATAGTCCTTGCTGGGGTGGCTATGTAGTCATTCTCCGTTCGCACCGATTGCGCGACGTAATCTGGCTCCGGCGACGGGGACCGGTACCTCTGCCGAACCGCCCGGCGCGACTCATATTGAGGCTGATATGGCGAGGAAGTCTGGTCGAGCGAGGGCCCTCTTTGCCGGGTTCTGTACACTGAACTCATCGAGGGACTCTCATAGTGTGCGGAGGTGGGAAGTTGATCCTGCGGGCTGATGTAGTCGTCCGAGATCGAGTATACTGGTCCAGAAATGTAGTCGGATGACCAAACTGCATGTTGATGGTGTCGAGGCGATTGGCCACGATTCCGCCGCACGGCACCATATTCGTTGCTCTGTCTGTGAGGATATCGGCTGCTACTGTACGTTTGGTACGACATGTTTGCCCAAAGGCTGCGTGTGAACCCTGCTGTCTGCACACTACGATGACGTTGACCTTTGTGATTGGTTCAAGCCATCTGCTGACAGTGGAGAAGCTCCTGGGATCTGGACTGCTTCATTTCTTTGTTGTTTTGGCGACTGGACGACACATTGTCATGCACAAACACGTGTTGGTCGTCTAACCGGAAGCAGAGGGCGCTAGTGTCGCCTTAGCGTTCCAGGCTAGCCTGACCGCACAGCTTTTACGGTTTCGTCCCTTTCTTTGCTCCCTTTTTGGTGTCCGACAACACCATCTTACGATCGTGTTCAGTAAGCATAGACTTCAAGTAGGATCCGACTTTTTCGCAGCAGTCTTCGAGTGTACAAGCTTGGCAAATCACCCGCCGATAAATTGAAATGGCAAAGAATACGCTAATTTCGTCCACCAACATCAATCGAATGTTCGCGTTAATGGATGGAAGCCTCGGAGAAGGCTCTATTATAAAGTATTGGAGACTTCCATTCTTGACCGCAGCTAAAGGATGAAACTTGCCTAGCCAGGATTGTTTCAAACGATGTGGCGCATAACTTCAAGTGTTCCTCCACCTATCGGAGGCATTACTCCGCAACCTGGTAGAGCGCAACACGATAGAGCACAGCCGCATGGGGCCTCCCTGAATATCGTGTCCTTGGAACAAGTTACCTAATTTTAAGCTTGATGAGCTCAATATACGAATTCTCTGCTAACCTTGATCAAAAGTAGTCTGTATGGACCTAGCGCCAGCCCTGTCATGTTGACATAAAACGACTGGAGCGAGACTCCAAACTAGACCCTTTGTGAGGCTACGTCCGCAACGCCATCCTGTTTGTAAACCTCCGTTCTGCAGCAGTACCCTGAGCGCATCAGTTGCGCTCCACACTCCGCTGCTGTCTAGTCAAGGCAATTTCTTTCCGACGGCTACCGACTTTCGGTGATGAACGGCGTTTAAGGGCCCATGTATATGCTCCGAAAGATTGTTTCTTTGATTAAGCGTGAGGCATAATCCGATAACAGCCATGAATCTCTGTGACGTATAAAGATGCGACTTCAACCACCAGTTGGAACAGTACCCAGGTTTATCCTGTCATCCCCTTCACTCTCGTTCAACTCTACTACCATTCCTTTCAGCAAACCGTGTTTGCTATCCATTCTTTATACTTGTAACCCAACCAGACTTGAACGATGAAATACTCTCTCTTTACCGCTGTTGCGGCAGCTTTCGCCACCACCGTCAGCGCTGCTGATGCCGTCAAGGGCGCTGCTGAAGGTTTCGCCAAGGGCGTCACTGGAGGTGGCAGCGCTGCCGCTGTCTACCCCGAGACCACTGATGAGCTCATCAGCTACCTCGGCGACTCCCAGGCTCGCACCATTGTCCTCACCAAGGAATTCGACTTCACTGGCACTGAGGGACGCACTACCTCTGCCGGTTGCCGTCCGTGGGGCACTGGCTCTGGATGCCAGATTGCCATCAACAAGGACGGATGGTGTGACAACTACCAGCCCGATGCACCCAAGGTCAGCAGCATTACCTACGACAAGGCCGGTGTGCTTGGTATCACCGTCGGCTCCAACAAGTCCCTGATCGGCCAGGGCACCAAGGGTGTCATGAAGGGCAAGGGTATCCGCATGGTCAACGGCGTCAAGAACATCATTGTTCAGAACATCCGTTTCACCGAGATCAACCCTCAGTACGTCTGGGGTGGTGATGCCATCACCGTCGACGGCGGTAAGTTTCAATCCAGACCCAGCTTTGAATAGCCTCTAATCGAGACATTACAGCCGACATGATCTGGATTGACCACATCACCACCGACCTCATCGCCCGCCAACACATTGTCCTCGGTAACAGCGCCTCTGGAAGGGTCAGCATCACCAACAACGAGATCAACGGTGCCACCGCCTGGTCTGCCACTTGCGACGGGTAAGCTTCTCTCATGCACATACCACAAAACATGCACTGACAAACATTCTAGCCACCACTACTGGGGCATGTACTTCACCGGCAGCAACGACATGGTCACCCTCAAGAACAACTACATCCACCACACCTCTGGCCGCTCTCCCAAGGTCGCTGGTAACACGCTTCTCCATGCCGTCAACAATTACTTCTATGCCAACTCGAAGCACGCTTTCGAGGCCGACTCTGGCGCCAAGATCTTGGCCGAGGGCAACGTCTTCCAGAACGTCGTCGAGGCTGCTCAGTCCGGTCTTGACGGCCAGGTCTTCGCTCAAGGTGGCAGCGCTTGCAGCAGCAGTCTTGGTCGCGCCTGCGAGGTGAACGCGTACGGCAGCTCCGGAACGATGGCTGGCTCCGACACCAGTTTCCTGTCCAACTTCAAGGGCAAGAACATTGCTGCTGCTACTTCTGCCAACAGCGCCAAGGACGTTGTCAACACTGCTGGTTACGGAAAGATTTAAGCTGGCTTTTGTTTTGCTTTTCTTGGGGAAAACTGCTAGTCAGCGCGTATTGACAGGTGGATGGCGATTGTAAAAAAGGGATGCCCCATTTGTTTCTGTTCTTGTACATACTTATCATCTTGCCTTTGTAAATACCGTACCATTTTTCTCAAAATGAAGACTGGAATTATCCTCCAACTACGTACGATCGCGTTCTTGCTGTTTAAGACTTGGATCTTGTGAAAAGGGTGGATGCTTGGTGGCGAATAGTTTTGCAGCTTTTCTCCATGGTTCTGATATATTGACACACTCACTCAGTCCCTCACTCAGTCACTCACTCAAACACTCGCCTAGACTCTTAGCGCAAATCTTGACCACGGACTAGGCTGGTGATATATGCTGCTCGCTGCAAGGTAACTAAGTTCCTAAGGAGCACGTTCGTTTCAGCAATAATAATATCGGGTTAATACCGTTAGCGTCGAGGTGCCTCAAGCCCTCAAACCCACCCTTGACTCTGCACAACTGCCACTCTCTCGCTCTATCTATGAGCGTCGCTTTGGCGCTCTTCTCACCCATGTATTTGTTCCAAGCGGCTGTATAAAGTGATGGTTGACAGAGCGGTCACGCAATTAGCTGACATTGCTGTTCATCCGCTTGGCATTTGAGCGGCAAGTCAGAGTTTGTGGCCATCTCTATGAGCATCACGTCGCACGGGTTGTCTACTCGTGCCCTTTTCCTAGGCGCATAACCTCGCCGTTCTTAACCTTTCACCACGGTCACCGATCCGCTACGAAGCGGAACCCGCACCGTTCACCAACACCATCCTAAGGCTTCCTACGATCAGGAACAGGGATGGTTTGTTGCGGGACATTAGGTTTATACTGCACTACCCTATTGTCGTAAACCGTTGTTCAGAGGTGGCTATCAAGGACGTGTTTGGAAGCATGGCTGATGGAAAGTATTTTGGAGGATTAGAAAAGCGGAAGAGCATCAATGGTGAGCGTTTCGGGGCTCACGTAGTGTGGTTTTGGGTGGGCGAGAGCGAACATTGCTCGGGCTGTGCTTCCCCGGAAGCTCAGGCGGGGTATACACATGGTAAAGGCCAGTTCCCGGATGCGAAAAATAGCTGATTGCATAAAGGAGGATGCAACTTGGGTTATAGGAGTTGCCATATCCAGAATTCCTGGAAAACATTGTTTGCTTTGTACTTAAACTTTGTCAACAAGAGAGCGCCAGTATTCACGGCGAGAGGCCCCAGATAAGGGTGCCAGGCGCAACGACGTTGGCCTGTTTATGTTGGGAGTCGACATGTGCCGAGAAAGGGGCGGTGACACCGCACGGGCCGCATATAGGGAGGCATCTTAGCCGAAGTGCAGTGCATGGGACAAAGGATGCGATGAGCGCATTCCCGAAGATCTCACGCAACCCGGATGGATACTATACTTTGTAAGGGTCGAGGCTGTGCGATATTGGCGGGGCATTATGGAGGGCGAGATCGCATCTGAAAGGGCCTGCCGCATGACCCGCAATGTACATGTCAGAGGCTGGCAGCACCAGCCATTTTCGCGTCCTTCCCGCCGTGTACCTGCGTCAACTACCAGCCCAAAGTGGTCATGTAGACATGCAACAGGCAATCGTGCCGGAATGGACGGCAGCATAGAGAGATGGGTAGGGCTTGGCAATACTTGTACGGGAAGTCGGCTTGCTCCTTCGCGGGGTACCATGACGTTCTGACAAGCACACAACAGGCAGTAATGCCACTTCAAACACTACCCCGGATGGTAAGATGCGCGGACAAGCAAAAGTGCATCATCCCTCCAGCTGCCAATGGGACCGGCGCTGTCTTGCCGGTTGTGCGGTGAAGGCTCGTGTCGTGGGGCTGGGACGCTATGTTGACGGTACTCCACACAAAGACGGCGCGAAACACAGGTGGCCAAGCCTACGCCTCATGATGTCTTTGTCGTATCCAATCGCTCGCGCTACCTGGACTACGATTGTTAGAGCGTAGCGCTGCGCTGACACGGCGGAGCATCGTTAAAGAGCGGGCCATGGCGGGTGTGCCGAGCTCCAGACAAGCTTTCTATCCTCCGTGCTGGGAATTCAGAGTCAGTAATGGCCACAAGCAGGAAAACGGACGAGCGTTGCGCCTTATTTTAGCTACGCGATGCCCATGCCCTTGCACGCTGCATTCCCACTTTTTGTTGGGCCTGGATATTCTTTGCGCCCGCCTGCCACGGTGCAGGACCGACTTGTACATCTTCATCAATATGCTGCGATTCGACATAGTTCTCAAGTATGCCCTGGTACCGTCGATACTCTACTTCCTCATATCGGTCGTCGCGGTAGCATTAACGACACATTACTGGATCCTTACCGACTGGGTCATACCGCGAGGTGTCGTTGTCGTAACCCCCGAATTCGATGATCGACTTCAAAGTTATGTAACGGACGCGACGATTGTTTATTTCTCGGATGCGGATACCGATGCGACCATTGTATCGGGATGTTTAAACCTGGCTGCGGCGGTCATCGCTCTCATTGCCTGGAGCACGTTGCGTAAACCAGGCATGGACTCGCAGCCCAATACGGTCGGTATTCCAACCTCAGGACACAAATCGAACATCTAACTCTCTCTAGTCCATACGTCACTTTTGGGTGGCCAGCCTCGTTTTCATGTCCCTCGCCGGAGCTGTTCTTGCCATGGTATCGCTTGCACTGCACTACACCAAGGAAGGTAATGACGAGTGGGGATGCACCCACGAAAGCCTCATGATGACCGGCAGCATGAACACAAATGTTTACTGCACCCGCGAAATGGCCGCTTGTAATTACCAGCCGGATTTTATAAACGACGAGGACCAGGGAAATGCGAGTGTAGCATGCAACGAAGCGGTCAGTCACCTCACCATCATGCCCCTAGCCATTATACTGACACCTGTGTAGGTCGCAGTCAAATGGATGCAAATCATCTTAATGATCCTCGGACTCCTGGTACTGGGCATGTTCTCCACCCAGGCCTACCTACGGAGAAACTCCAGGGAGACTCGATTGAAGGAGATGGAGAAACAGCAAGAGCCTGTCGCGGAACAGACCTGAAGCGACCACGCATTTCACGCAGACCACGAATTTCCTACAACACATCAGCTTGGCATTTTTCCTGCACGCATATGCATTGCATTGCATCAGCTTGGGCGTAAGCATGCAACCACTGGCGCCACTTCCACAATGAATGAAGTAACGAGTTTGAGGGCAAGCAATCAATAGACGAAGAATACTACAGAAGCCCGGTGGGGGTCCCATGATGATGACTCCCGGCTTGGGAAACCTTGACGACGCGACTAATTGTTAGCTCTTAATACCAATACAAACACATTTCGCGTCAGGATATCCTACCAAGTCTGAGTGTAATACCATACCCTGTCATTGTCTTTCCGAGCTTACAGTCAGCTGTGCGCCTAGAATGCTGTCAGCCCTGTTGTGCGATCGTGATCGGAGTGGAGACTACATGGAAATCGGAGAATCCATGGTACTCAATGCCTTGGATGCTCATCTGACCTGTACCAATGCAATACCGCGGATAAGGCGGCCACGCTCTATCAGCGGCGTTTCCGCCTCATCCGTTCCAGCCGATTGGTTGGCCGACGTCACTCTTTTCCGACGTCACCATTCTAGGCGACGCGGATTCTAGTCGCGGTGGACGACGCTTGGTATCCATGGCAATGCACAAACTCGATCCGCGAGAAGCCGGTAGTTTCGTACTCGTATTTGATAGAGGCGGCATCGGTAGGGTCGCGGGTCTACGCTAGGCTTAGGCTGGGCTGGGCCCTGGCGTTGGTGGAATGGATTCGTCTGCTGACATAACAGAGTGCGAGTAATTCTAACGCGGTTGCTCTGAGGTATGGGGTATCATGACAGCAGGTTTGTATGTGACGTAGGCGCTGAAATGATCCGAACTGAAAGAGATGCACAACCCGAGGGCACAGATGGCCCACGCATATCTTGTCTACCATTTATTAATGCCTGGTGAGTAATGTATGCCGAGGTCGTAGCAGGCATCACACGGGTGCAAAAGTGAAGCAGAGTTCTAGTTGCTGCATCGTGACTTCCCAGAGCGTGCAGCCTGCTTATGTACTGGAGTTGCTCTTGCCTTCCACGACTGTCGAAAACATAGGAAGTGCGTCTTAGGTAAAGGAAGAGGATGCTTCTACTCTGAAGCGAGAACGTACACATGACCGCTGCGAAGATGGTGAGATCAAGGTGGTGCAGGAGAGAAGCGCAAAACGTCGGTGCCTGCCCAGTAGGAAAGATGAAGTCATCGTGCTGGACTGAGAGCGCTACGCATGCGCCACTAGAGAGCGTGGCTTTGACCTCGAACTAAGACACATCATCTACGAGGGCGACATTGTGTTGTGACGGCATGGATCTCCGTCACACATCAGGGAGGACATCAGTTATACACGTACGCTACAAGATACTTTTCGCATTCACTGTGGAGGACGCATCGTATATGACGGGAGGAGCTAGCGCTGCGTTCACATATGCACTTCTACCATACTGCCTTTTCGTTGCAAGGGGAAGACGTAGTACCCATGTCGCTTAACTGAACATTACTGACCCCCTTGCTTGCGCATCATGTCCCTCGGTCGCGTGAGCCGCCTTCCGTAAACCTCGTTACAAGAGAGAGGGCAGCAAGATGAATGAAGCTTTCATGCGCTGCTTAACAATTCTGACGTTGTGCTATAATATCTTCTTCGACATCACCCACGGTGAGAGAAGGAGCGGCAAACGAGCCAGGTGCAATCCAGCAATCCACACGTGCAAGTTCGTCTCTCACTACGACGCTACACTTGTATCTAGCAAATGATGTAGCCAAGCCTTTCCTTCCCTCTAGTTGCCGTCTTCACCTCGACTTCCACACTTCGCGATGCATTCCTTGTCAAGGTGAAGTGCCTCTTCCCATATCCTTTCCCTTTCCCCTCGTTTTCTCCTCTGTGCCCTTACTCAATCTTCTCACCGTCTCTGTCTTTCTGTCATACCCCACACTCTCATCACCTCCCCCGCAACAATGGCAGTTATTGTCCAAATCCGCGGTCTCCAAGTCCAAATCCGCGTCAACGACCAACCACTGCACGAATACACAGACCGACACATGCATATCGCAGACAAGATGCAAGAGCGCTATGTCGAAGCGAAATCAAACGCAGCGTTCGAAATCCATACCTTGTTCACCCCGCCTTTTCCAACTGATCGTCCCATATCCATGATGGTCACTGTAGACGGCAAGGACGTGGATGAGCCTTTGATTCGCGCCGAGGAACTGTACGCACCGAGCGGACATGTCAGCGCAGGACCCATCTCGTACAATGGGCGAGAATGGTTTGCGCAAAAGTATCACTTCGCTGCGCTTTGCATCAGTACGTCTCGCACCAGCTTACCACGGCACAGGACGAGTGACGGTGATAGTAGTAGTAGTAGTCACCCCGCTAACAAAAACGGTGCATAGAAGAATGCAGTGACTCACCCCCACCAGAAGACCTAAAGAAAAGACTCGAACCTATTGGTATCATAACATGCAAATTTTACTTCCTGGACAACGTGCACGAGAGCCCAAAGCGACGACGCGTTGAGGGCAAGGAATTGGAGAGGTTGGATGGTCTGGATGAGAAGGCTATAAAGGGTGAGGTGCTGTCACATCAAGCAACGTGAGTTTTGTCTTCGCTTTCAGATCCCGGTGACCCCTTTGCTCGGACAATCCGCAGCGAGGAGGGCCTTTTTTTTCTGTGCAGCTAAACTATCTTCCACCTGTGTTAGACTAGGTGCCACAGAGCCAACGCAAGGAGTCGAGTACTTTGACGCCGAATACGCTGATGGCGGGAGTCCATTTGCTACATTCCATTTTTACTATCGGTCTCTGTGTACGTAGTTAAGATTTAGAA
>LR132380.1:0-26429 GCA_900634815.1 Paradendryphiella salina | reverse complement strand
GCTTTGTCTCGTCTTTACGGCGTAGTTGTGGATGTACCCCTTTGGAGTAGATTGAGTGACTTGATGTGTTGGGCTAGCGATTGACGGTCTGCAAAACTAAGACAGAGTCGCTGCTGCACTGCTATGTGGTTTAGGATGTCGAGTTTGATATGGCGGTAAAGGAACGGCTCTGCGACCTCACAATGGTATCTCGATGCCCTGGATATGTTGCCCAAAGAATTTTGATCGCAGTGCTCGGGAATCCGCTTATCAATTTCCGTAGGTAATCTAGACAGCGACATGACGATTGGGCTGGGTCAATTCGATAGGTACGCGAACAAGTACTGAAATGGAACGTAGATGCGGGCATGGGCTTAGTAGGTGTGAGCTGACGAAGTCGATTTGAGGGAAGATGGTGAGGAGCCGCTGGTAACTGCGATCCTGTGAGGTTGGAGCCGCAGCGATCGAGCAAGATATTTGTGAGAATACGGCCGTTGTGAATGGTTGTCTCCCAGGAGGTCTGGTGACAACCTGCGATTACTGGATATTTGGAGGCCTAATCCAAACCTAAATCATCTCAGACATCCTAATTCGATAAATGAAGTAACATGGCCATATTCAAAAGCTTGGTTCTGTGATTGGCAGCAGTGGGAGTCATGACCTCGGCATGCGCCAGTGCAGTCTGGTAGCGAGCCAGTGCACTCGTATCCGGCTGCATAAGACTTCTGGATATCTACACTTCACGAGTTTTCAGAATATGTTTTTGCTTGACTGAGTGAGCGAAGTGAAGACTGCCTAGGTGTGTGCAATGGTAATCCGCTCACTTTTCCGATGGGCCTACGAAGGTCAATACGATAAGATTCGGATCGCGTACTACGTTGCTTTTGGAAACCGACAGTACACGTTGGTTCACCGGCAAATTCACGCCAAACAATTTCTGGTGACAAAGGATTCTTGGAGCGACGTGCTAGCAAACTCCCACTGGCCATTGTACAGCCGCAAGTATGACCCAGAGTCATCATTCCTTCGCTCACTCATCGACGCTAGAGTCAGGCGCAGATATACCGGATTGCTGAATACTACAAGAGCCGGTGCTCTCATTTCCAGCAGTTCTGATTTTTGTTTCCCTCGATGCTCACTCTGTATAAGATGCTCCTGGTCACTCACCGCGCCTTCTCGACCCTTTACATGGTGCGCCTTCCCAACACTTGCGGCCACAGAGCACGTTTTGCAGACGAGCCAAAACGCGCTCACGTCATTGTTTGCGTCGCACCTCACACTGAATGCCTTCCTATATAGCAAACACTCTTATCTCTTCCATCCAACCCATCAGGGTCTCTACAAATTAGTCTGGCTTAATCACAACGATTCTCTCACCTCGCCTATCTTCTCCCCACTAACACTTACCACTACTACACCCAAGAAAGAAAAGTTATCACGCACCGTAATCATGGCTGAGTTCAAGGCAAGCCTTGAACCGTATCGACTGGAGCAAGCGCTTGAAGCTGATCGCGCCGATGCCACTTGTTTCGTCCTCGATGTTGGTCGCGACGACAAGGGTGATGCAGTCAATTCCTTGGAGCATATGGTCAGCATCGTTGACAACTATCTCCTCTACGTCCATGACCTGCCTTCCCCAACTACGAAGCTCTATGTCGTGGGAGACTGGAATTTAGAGTCGGTGAGACAAGAGCAGCGCGAGACTGAGAGTGAAGAGTTCGACAAGAAGCAGCGTTACAAGGTGAGCAGTCGATAATTCTAGCTTGGCGACTTGATGCTAACATCACGACAGGCACAGTGTCAAACCCACTCTGAGAAAGAGTGGCGTAAGGCGACAGAGCAGATCGTCAAGCTCGTTCAGCAGATGCCCGCACTCAAAGAGCTGACGTAAGTAAGAACCCTTGTCGTTACTGATTTGCTCACTGACGCGCAATAGATGGATCGCCGGTTTGCCTTTCATGAGCATGACCTGGGAGACACTCTCGACTTCACTCACCAAGGTCGTCCTTGACATTGGCCAACCAGTCCGCATCGAGCAAGACGGTGATACCGAGTATAAGTCGTACATCACCCAAGACGAGATGAAGCCGCTTGTTCAGCAAACCGAGCTTAAGGAGCTTCGATTGTTTCGCATGCATGACTCCATGCAACCTGTGGTATGGGAAACTATCTTTAGGAATGTGTCGGAGAGCGGCATTCGTGTTGCTGACCTACAGATGGCTGCTGGGCCGATCGTCCGCGCTACCAACTGGCACAAGGCCGAAGATGTAGTAGGCTTGACAGTCCCCAAGGCAGGTTCCAAGGAGAAGGAGTACAAGTAAGTCATGGTAACCCAGCGCTGTGGGACGTGTATTCTCTGATCAGACTAACACTTTGTAGGGGCATTGAAGGAAAGGGTCTTCTTCACTACAATTTCGGTACTGGCGAATACCTTGATGACTTCTGTATGCGCAAGGCGCGGATTGCTGCAGGCTTAGAGGAGGCAGAGCCACTGCATCTCTGGTGAGTAATATTCCCTCCCAAGATCGTGATTTGGGATGCGCGTGAACTGAAGCTGACTCTTTGTGGCAGGTGTCTAAGGCTCGATGGCTTCGTTGTTGACTACCTTCCTTTCGAGCACGAACTCTCTCGTATCGCCATACTGACCTGCGGCAAGGACTGCATCGATAGCGGCCTCCGAGCCCCAAAGACTCCTCGCACTCCACAAAATAGATGGAGCAAGATCGTCAACAATGCGACTACTCATTGTCTCATTCAGTGGCCGAACTGGACCGGCGCTTTCGACGACCATGGCGGCCAGTGCGATGTCGTCGCCCAGCAGACTGGTATCTCGACCCCCACCGGCGAGCACCCGTCGCCTTCTCCGATGCCTTTGGCAGATGAGTTCCTCCAGATGAAGGAGATGGGTGATGTCTTGGTTAATGCCGAGAAAGAAGGTGGATACTATTCATCGTCACCAGCGTTGCCTCCTTCAGCAGATGCCGAGGATTTGATGAGCATGACTTCCAACCTCTCAACTCGCGACTCTGAAGCTCAGACCCCTGCTGTTGAACCAGTTACTCGAAGCTCTCCCAAGATGCCTGCTGTCGATGGCTCCTGCAGCTCCGGTGCTACTTCTCCGGCTGGTGCAAGTCTGTTTCTTGTCGACAGCGCGACTACAGTCGAGTTCATGACCTCTACTGATAGCAGTTTCGATAGACTCAGCCCTTTGGACGTTAGCATAGCTTCTGATGTTGCGACTCAAGGCTCCGACAACGCAACTACTGCCGAAAAGACCGCCCCTAAGACTGGCGGCTTCAAACATAAGGTAAGGCGATCCTGCGACTGGTTATCTGGCTCCGGTTCTGGCGCTGCTTCTTGATCTGGTCTAGCTTTCGGCGTGCTTCTTTATATCTGGCGTTTGAACATTATCGTTATCAAGATGCTGACTCGAGGGAGTGAGGAGATGAGATGTAGGGCTTGCTGGTAACTGCATTATGTTCCCTCCTAATTCCCCTTACTATACCTTCTTAGGAACTATCAGCGACTGGAAGCTTGGGCTTTGGTCTTGATTGAACGATGAAGATACTACGATACCACGACGCGCATGGAGGAAATTTGGCGCTGGCGTGTTTTGGGAACGCGCGTTCAGAGATATTCTTGTCGACGGAGATCATCCAGGCATTTTCCTAGGATTAATAGCAACGGAAGAATCATTCAGACATGGCCTGTGTCCATTGCTCTATCTCGCGCTCTTGTTTTTGGCGTCATGATATTAGAGTGATGCTCATTGTCTACGAACCTTGCTGGCGTCGATAGCTTCCTCTGTCTTGATCTTTTATGGCTGTGGTCGCTATTTACGCCGTGTATTTATCTCTTCGCTTTCGCTAGAGCAGCAGTGAGGCCGACCTCAACCACTTCCGGGGTGGGCGAGCGGCACGCGACGCGCCAGCTTAACCTACTGTGGTGGTGTGACGTGAAGTAATGAGGGTGCTTAGGTAATTTCGAAGAAAAAGCGCATTCACCGACTTCTCTGAACATTAAGTTTGTCGAAGTCCCCACTATGTCGAAATGTATTTAGTCCCGGTGATTCGCTTGTTGGCACATGCATGTCTCAGGAGCCGGCATAATTGCAAGTACCGTTAGGTCTGTAGTACGGTGAAGGATTTTCAACGTCAGAAACGGTCGCTGCTGAAACCCTGAATATGGCGAGTTGTAGATGTGTAGTCGGCAAAAGGTAGGTGGTGGGAAGACGCCGTGACGTTCGTCCCGTTGGAGGCGGGCCGCTCCTTCCTGAGCAATCGAGGCGAAACATTGTCATGGGCCGCTGATTGGCAGGCGCGTTCGGCAGGACCAGTGCTATGAGGTAACCGCGACCTCGAGCATGAGAGAGGGCTCAAGTCTTACGAAGCATCTCCTACAAGTCTCCTGGATAGCTTGGGCTATTTTCTTCTGCTAGCGCCCCCCCAGATTGTCCTGCCCTGCCCTGTCCTGCCCTGCCCTGCTTCTTTCTAGCGGTCATGACAGCGGCGGCGGTCGTCGTTCCGCTTTCCGGTTTGCGCTGTACCCTTGGCCACCCATGCCAGGTTTAGCAGAACAAGCACGATGAGCTGGCAATCGATCGTGGCCGTCACCAGCGACCGCAACAGTCGGGACTCGTCGCCTCGTAGCAGTCAGTCGCTTGCATGCACATCGCTGCACGCCGGTCAGTGCAACTTCACATCACCAATTTCCACCTTCGTTGTTGTTCTGTCGCATTTGCTCCTGCCCCGGTGACGCTCCGCGCCCGACGAGCCATCGTCCAAGGTCCGCGATTGCTCGGCCGCGCGACTTCAATGCATACTCGAACTATACCCATCATCTTTCAAGTCACTCTTTTCTTCGAATCGCACTTCGCGGGCGCCGCGCTTCCGAGCGCTGTGGCTGAAGGACTGCTTCCCGTCCGGTGACGTTTGCTCCGGCCATTGACTAGACACCAAAACCTGAGATACCGGACAACCACCAGCACGCACCGGGATAAGCAACACAGTACATGCGTCTTCGCGAATCGCGCATGCCCATTCGCACATTGGCTGTTTCGTGAAAGTGTCGGTGACAGGTGTAAGTCGAGTCCATGATGCTTCCCAGCCACCTCCCAGCCCTTCACCTTCCCCCAACCACCCTACCTCACGCGTGGAATCGCCCGGGTACACAGCAGTAATGGCTCCTCTGTTAGCCCTCCCGCAGACTCTGTATCTAATCTACACCCTCCAGCCAACTTTCGTGCATCCCGACATAAGCAAGCCGTCACGCGCTGCTTAGCTCCTCCCCACGAGTACCAGCCGCTGGGTATCCTCTCCAACCCAGCGGGTGTCCCTTGACGGCGCAAGGGCAATTGAGCCTGAGCAAAGCTCCCTGGCTTCACGTTGACGTTTAGTGATCCATACGCGCTCGCCAACATACTACCCTTCCACGACCCTTCTTCACGAGACCACGACCGAAACGCGCCAGTAGCTTTTCCCCCATATCGTACCTCTCTCCAGCTACGCCAGGAGCAAGCTGAAGCCTTCTATCGCACGCAGCACAACCCATCGAGAGCTTCAAGCTCGACGGGCAGTGTCGCAAATAGTCTCCGCCGTACACCCAACTTCGAACGCGCTAGGTCGGTCGAACCGAGCCAACAGCAACAGCGTGTTCGTTTCGAGACTCCTCGCCCATACTCTACAGAACCTCACCCCGCCCTTCGCATCAGTCGACGTACTGCGTCAGCAATACGTTTCGTGCTTGAAGAAGGGCTTCGTGTCCCACATCCATTCACCCCGGATCTGGTCGAAGAAAACGCCCGCATGTCTGATCTGACAAGCGGCCGCGCTGCCAATGGCGGGGCCCGCACAACAGGTGGCCCCGTTCCTGTCGATCGCTCCAACATTCGCACCCCTACGCAGATCATGAACGCTAGACGCCAACGGGCTGAAGTGGAGGAGCAAAGGAAGGCCGCCGAGGAGGAACGCAGGAGAGTCAGCGCGGAAAGAAGAGCTCAAGCTGTTTCTGGTGTAGCTGGAGCACCCGCAACAGAGTCTGGAGCCCAGAGACAGCCTCAATCAGCCCCAAGATCTGGTGATCAGTATGTGCAATACCCAACATCATCTGGAGGAGTGCCACGCCAACCAGAGAGGCCCATACCATCACAGAATACAACAACCGAACCGCAAGAAGCCTCTGTAGGCGCATCGCAATCAAGGCCACGTGCAGCTTCGCAGTCCCAGCAGCCATCTCGGCCTACTCAAGCAAACCTAGGTGTGCCAACAACATCAGAACCGGGCAGAAGACCACCAGGGTCGGGCCATGGACGACGACCCTCTGGTGCTGCAAGCACATTACAAGCAGGAGCGTCAACGGCTGCACAATCGCGTCCGCCTCCTGCTCCAGGTTCGTCTTCTGGGCAAGCTCGTGAGTCAATAACATCCAACTTTCCTCATGCTTTTGAGCGCTGGGAAACACTGTCTTCGCACTGGGAAGGTCTCACCTCTTATTGGATACGGCGACTCGAGCAGAATACCGATGAAGTTCGCAGAGAGCCGCTGGCCCAGCAGATGTCGCGGCAAATTACCGACCTGTCAGCTGCCGGCGCGAACCTTTTCCATGCCGTTGTTGAGCTGCAGCGATTGCGCGCGTCCTCCGAACGTAAGTTCCAGAGGTGGTTTTACGAGCATCGCCAAGATCAAGAAAAGGCACAAGAGCGAGAAGCGCAAATGCAAGAGGAGATCAACACGGAGCACGAGGCACGTCTTGAGGCTGAAGCCAACATGGAGCGCATGGCCACCGAGAAGAAGAATGCCGAACGAGCCGTGACGGAGATGAAGCGCGAATTACAAATCTCCAAAGAAGAAGCTCGTCGAGCATGGGAAGAGCTAGGAAGGCGGGAGCAAGAGGAGCGCGATCGCACATTCTCCTTGAGAGAAGGTCAGCCGACCTTGGTCGGTGGAGTTCAGGTCGTCCCGATGGCTCAGAATATGGGACGCGGAGAAAGGGGACACGGTGAAGACACCTACGCTGGTGCACAGAGCAGCGGCTCTGGTCTCGAAGCACATTACTCGTACGAAGAAGGGCCACAATCGCCGACCGATACCGATCCCTTCACTGAGAGTGGTCGCCATGGGCGTCAAGAGTCTGAGATACCTGCGCCCTTGGCTCAAGGGACTTACGTCCCGTCAGGTGCCGCTTCATCCTCATCTTCTCGACCCGGTGGCGCTAGCTCTGCGGCAGACTCATCGCTAGCCCCGGCTCCATTGCAGTATTCTTACTACACCTCGCAAGCACAGCAAAACCCCAACCAACCAGCCATGTCGCAGCCAGAGGCTTTCTATCAGCAGCCACGCTCGTACCTGCACCAGGAATCTGAATCTGGTCTGCCAGAGGACGAACAATCCTACATCACGTCCCAGGCGGATGAGTCGGAAGCCGACGTTGAGTACGCTCTTGATGAGAGAGGCAATTACATTCGCGATGAGTCGGGTCGTCGTATTCCTTTTCGGTCGCTCCAATCGCCTGCCTCGGACGATTACGACGTAGAAGAGGCTCGCCAACGGGAGCTGGAGCACCTGCAGAATTATGGCACAGCCGCTTCATCACAAGGGGGTTATGTGACGACATCGAATGCGGGATCGTCACCATCTCAAAGCTACACTACCGTGGGTGTTCAGCCAGACTACAGCGGAGATGGATATGGCGACGAGTGGGTAGGTATGAGGCACCATCACCCGACGAGGTTGAGCGATGTACCAGAGGAAGATGAGAGAAGCCGGACATCGCCCAGCAGAGCCAGTCAGGCGAGTCGAGGACGACTGTACTAGATGTGAGGACTATTAGCCTCCACCACACTCTCCCCTACCCGCAAAGCATCATCGTTCTTGCTCGGCCTTTGCTTGAAACCTGGTATCCAGGTCGCGAACTTGGTTTCCTCCGAAATAATCGTCCTTTTGGAATCTTGTTATTATTGTTGCGTGCACGCATGCATTAATCATATCTGGCATACATATTTACAGCGAGCATTACCCACATTACAGCACCCCACTACCAGACACCATCTCATCATCTGCGTTCTTATACCCTTTCTTCTGAACAAAGGAAACGTCTAATTAAACGTTGTCTCTCTACATCTCTTTATCTCCCGGGGGTTTCCCAAACATGGCTACATTGCATATACTAATCAAGCATTCCCTGTATTAGTAGCATCCTCTTTCTTGATTTAATCTGGGAGGGGAGAGGGGGTTGGTGTTTTCGTTTTCTACACTGGAATTTTTCGTTAGCAAGCATGGTGTTCGTTGGACATTTGCCATAGGTTTGATTCGCTGGTTGGTTGAATTGGGGGATGATTGGGGTTGGGTTACAGTGGAATTTCTCTATACGAACAGATGATGGAGTAATTACTTGGGGTGATGATGGCTAATGGATTTGATGCTGAGTGGTGGGTGGAAGGAAATGCTATCCGTTGTCAAGTCTATAATTCTTCCACATCGTCTCGTGTTGCTTTCTCGACTGTCTACATTTTTCGTTGTCTCATCTTTCGTCTCGATCTCTTAATGCCTCGGCCGGACAGTGGTCGATTTCCACCTCTTCCACGCTGTCATGCTTTCTCAAAGAGCCAGGGATGTCATGTCGCCTCCCGCACCCATCACCCCACCTCAGATTCTAGCGCTCATCTCGCTCGGTGTCAGCCACACTGGCGCATTATTGCGCGTCTCCTCGTACACCAAGAGTTGCGCCTCCCTCTTCTCTTTGCGACGCCGTTTTTGCTCTTACCTTTCAAAAGCCACCATTCTAATCCTACCTTGCAGTCATCTTTTTACAACTATGGGCAGCCGAATTGGGATCATATATGCTGGATTTGGTAGAGCACTTGCCTCTCTACCATCAAAGCCCACAACTGGTAAGCACCAAGGTCTCAGTTGCACCGAAAGTTGCTAATGAGCTTTAATAGTCTATCTGATGGAGGTAGTGCGTGATAACTACGAGTTGGATCGGGGTAGCACAGGACTAGCATCGGCAGATCAACGCAACTGGCAAGCTTTCTTTCAGATAGACATTGCCGTTTCTCGACTCTCAAATAGCAGATTCTTTTCTTCAGAGCTTCGAAGCCCTCAACACCGTGCTATCCATCCTCTTCCCCTCATCATCCTGCTCCTCAACTCTCAAATCAGGAAAACGCTTTGGCATAATCCGGCGCGGGCTACTCCCCTTCACCAAGCTATACTTGCTAAAATCTGCAACGCCCCTTGTCCTCAAAAAGTCCTCATCAAGTAACAACTCGCCATTGACCTCGGGGACCGGCGCCCTAATCATGGCAAGCACCGCATCCGAAAAAATGTGTGCACTCCTCAAATCCTTCTGATGCTCCTTTTTCGTCGCCGCACTCTGCACGGCCGTAGCCGGCCAAATACTAGTAATGCTCATCTTGTCTTTCTTGTCCCTTACAAAATCCATCGCCAGCCCCTTTGTCAGCACCGACATAGCGACCTTCCCCATGGCATACGCCGTCTTGCCCCTGAAGAACCGCGAGTAAATCGGCGGACTAACGACGATGATGCGGCCCACCCACTCCCCATTCTTCTGCTGAAAGTGTGGCAGGCACGCTTGCACAACGCCGTAGAGTCCTTCGACGTTGACGCGCTGCATCAGCTGGAACCGCTTCATGGGCGTGTTGGCTACCGAGGACCACCATATTGCACCGCTGTTGTAGACGAGTACGTCCAGCCGTCCGTAGGTCGAGAGCGTGTCGCCCACGAGCGTCTCGATGCTGGCGTAGTCGCGTGTGTCAACGCTGAGGGGTGTGGCTTCGCCGCCTGCTTCACGGATTTCGCGTGCGACGGTGGAGACAGTGGATGCGGGGGAGTTTGGGTCGGGAGGGAAGGGAGTGGTGGCTGAGGCGTCGGATGTGGATTTTGCGGCTACAACGACTGAAAGAGGTGGGGAGAGGGTTTGTTAGCTGGGTTCTTTCTTATGCTCTTGTTTGTTCGCGGCAAAGTGGAATGCGAAGGCTGATGGGAGGCTATGCTTTACGTACCTGCGTAGCCCTCTTTTGCCAGATCAATAGCGATTTGACGACCGATGCCTCGCGAGGCACCGACGACAAGGGCGACTTGCTTGCTTGGAGCAGACATGTTCTGCTAGGACTGACGTATTATTTCATTCAACGGTAGATGTAGATGAGTTTCTGTGGTCACACTGGAAGTCTTCTTGCCGGCCACACAGTGACGACTTCCCACACCCATGTAAATTGATAAACCGTGGAAGGTAATCCAGTTTCCCGAGAGCTGCCTCGGTGCCAGCACACTACTCAGTATCGACCGAAAGAATGTGCGCGCCATGCACACAATCCGGGTCAACCGCATCATATGCGACGCGGAGAGGTGCGGAGTTAGGAGTCGGTGATTACTGATAGAAGCTCGCGCTGGACCTCGGTAGCCAAGACAGCACGGTCAAGACGACCAACAAACGACGTCCATCAGGTTGATGGGTTGAATGCATTCGATTTGCGAAACGATAATTTTGATTCATCATTACTAGGCTAGTAAAGAGCAATTGCGACAATGTCGAGCAAAATCACGTCTTACTTGGATTGCGGTACGTATTGTTTGTTGGTGATGTTCTCTCTCACATGCTGATTGCAGATTAGTATCGCCGTACTCGTATTTCGCTCTGCTTCATCTCGAGAAGAACAGAAAGGTTCTCGAGGCACACAATGTAGAAATTGAGTGCGTTATCCCTACGGCACTCACATTATCATTTCGGAATTGATTCCTCCCAATTACTGAAACCCAGCCAACACAATCACAACCTGCTCCAAAACAAGAACATGACTGATTGACTCCTATTAGTATAGTACCCGTCTTTCTAGGCGGTATCAATGTTGGCAGCGGTAGGCCTTCCCCGTCCCCCACCGCACCAGATGCCGAGTAGCCCGGTAGGTACTATACCAGATAGGTCCTAACACTGCGGTACAGGCAACAAGCCCCCCTGGACCCTCGAGGCAAAAGCGAACTACGGCAAATATGACAGCGACCGAGCGAAACAATTCTTTGGAGTGCCTAACATCAAGACGCCGTCGTTTTTCCCCATCCTGTCATTGCTGCCGCAGCGAGCACTGTGTTACGTGAAAGAAGCCCATCCGGAACAGTTCATCTGCATCTTTTTCGACATTTTCGTCGCAATGTGGCAGAATGGGAAGGACGTCAGTAAGCCCGAGCTGCTGGCTGAGGTACTCGGGCAGCGTCTGAAAGAAGATGAAGTCCGGGATGTTATGACAAAGGCAAACAGCCCGCCATACAAGCAACGCCTCAACGACAACACCAAGGAAGCGCTTGACCGAGGCGCGTTTGGCTGCCCGTGGATAGTAGTACGCAATTCAAAAGGAAAAGAAGAGCCTTTCTTTGGTAGTGACAGGTACGTACGTTCCCCACTTGCCTGTCTCCCATATCAGCCCCTTACCACGTCTTGCTTATTTTCTTGCCGCGAGCGGGGAAGGCTGGATCGCGACGGGTACATCCGCATTTAGCATGGTGCCTGCTACGGACAGGGTATAATGTGGCTTGCGTTTGAGAGTGGACGTGTGAACTATGAAACATAGCGAACGAACGGTCGAAAGCCGAGAAGCATGCTGACGGGTATGCAATATAGGTTCCATTACATGTGGGAGTTCCTTGGGTTGCCGTGGAAGGGTGTTGAGCTCCTGCCGCCGGGTAATGCGAAGGCGAAGATCTGATGTAGAGTACCTGGGGAGGTTTGCAGATGGGTCGGTGCGTAAGATGTTCAGGGTAAAGCAGTGGCGACTGAAGCGCCAGGCTGCATTGCGGGTCAAACAATTCTGCGACATCAGTCCAAATGTCTTCTACCAACTCAGACTTTTTACCTTTCATTCAGCGTCCTATCTCGGTCTCTCTTCACTCAGACATTCTACTTGCCTTACTTGTGTCTACACATTATCCCTTTGACCACTGAGCCCTCACAGAGGTCATGCATACTGCACTGTAGCCGTTTGGTACCACTCGCGATGATGAGTGGCTCTTGTGGCCGCCGGACGCGGGTACGAGCTTCCCCAGATAAATGCAAGTATATGCAAGATTAAGTCTCCGCAACTTGTCAATGCAGCGCCATACGCCACCTGAGCTGATATGCCGCCACTCCATGGCCATGTCTCACACGTTTCGTACAACCATAGACGTGTTGGCCGTAGACGGCTGCTGAGCTGCGCCCTGCCGGCTAGATGAAGAGTCCAGGCAAGGTCGGAGGAGTATCGGTATATACGTGTGCAAAATATTGGTGGTAGCTGCCCAGGCTGATGGATGCATCGAAGCACGAAGGTACGTCGCCGGCGCCGGACGCGATATTAGTAGAAACATGTACAGGCTTCCCCGCCTTTGCCAACCAAGACCCGAAACAAGAGACTGCGCTTGCGATCAGTGAATTCCTCTGCCATGAAATCTGTTTTGATGACCGGAGCACCCATTGCGAGCCTTGTGTGTAACCGGAGTGTTATGATCGACGACGTCCCTAGTACGCACAAGGCTCCTGCCAACCCCGCGAACATCATCGCACCAGGAGGCATATGTACCTGAATTTCCGGACGCCTTGATATCCCATTTGTCTTTTCACTGGTGTTTCTGGCACGATGGCTTGCTTGCCAAGCAGTGTCATGCAGTGATCCGTTCGCTTCTGTATGTCAGCCAAACAAGACGACGTAGGACATTTGTCGCCAGCGCAGCTAGCACCAAATGAGCAATCTTTGCTCGGTCCGACGCTTGACAAGTCGCCATCATAGGTTCACCAACCACGAGATGAGGAGGCTCAGACGGGTACCTCCGTACGGCTACTGGTATTTGCCTTCTTGAGCTAGCCACGTTAGAGATCTCCGAGTATCGGGATGGCAGTGCTGCTGCCTGCGAGAAAGTGCTTGCTTCTGGCACTGCCTTCTTATGCTGGACAACTGGGTACAGCTGATATGATAGCTTGACAGATGCAAGTTCCCCGCAATGCTTGTATGGGTTCCAGAGCTCTCTGACTACGAGCCGTAGTGGGTCTATCCGAAAGCTTAGGCCCTACCTTTCCGCATACCGCAGCATAACAGGACAAGGGTACTGGGTATTGGGTTCTTTAAATGCAAGTCTCATCGTGTTAGTCAAGGAGAGCCGGGGCTGTCTTGTAATATAAACGTGCGAGCCATTACCTCACCTCCATGTCTAAGAGTGCATGTGATTGGATCTGTTTTATCAGTTGGCTTCGGCTTCGTCTTTGCTCTTTGTCTTGCTAGTGTACGATCCAGCTGTCATTCTGTCGTGTGTTGACTCTTGTCTACCGTCCAAAGGATTCGTTCCACGAGTCGCAGAACATTGACAGACACCCTAGAGTGTTTGTACATGTTCATGCGACCACTGTTGCCATATTTGGGCCCTCTCTATTTCCTCCGAGATCTCGTGGCAGTCCTTGGTAAGGCACTCTCCCTTCACGTGTCTGCTTTTAGGTTAGCGTGCTAATGGCGCGCACCGATCAGGTACTCTGTATGGTCTTGCTGTTGCATCATATAGCTACCAGCCAGCTTCGCCTTCTCTGCACTTGACACCGACCATTCACACCAACAAGCCGGAAAATTATAATACTAGTGCTGTTCTCCACAGAGCTTGGCGGGGCCTTAAACTGGCTGGACTCCCGCAATCCCACCGCCCAGTTTTGTGAAGCGGTCAGCTATATCGAGCGAATGACGAGGCATCACGCCGTGAATGCTAAACATCCCTGTGGACCTCGACACACCCACGACACCCAACAACCTTCAGTCACGCTCACTTCACAGCCGTCGAATCTCGCACTTTTTGACATCGCCTAATTAGGTATCCACGTGGGCTTCGGGCCTTGTTGTAAGGTTAGCGGCCTCTGTGATATCCATAAGAGGCGCATACCGCGCGCGAGACCATGACAGACGCTCAAGTACTTAACCAGCATTGTAACCTAGAAGAACACATCCTATATCGTCACTCCTGCGCTCTTTCGCAGCTCTGCTTGCCCTACGCCCGTCGAGTATCTGCGGCTTACAATCAATTCAGCAACGTCGACCACGACCTCGCAATGACACAGTCAATGCCGGTGAGTGCATGGCGAAATGTAGCGACCTCTTGACTGACGATTATGCAGGCAGATTCGTGCAAGCCCGGCGGCTACTTGCAGTCTCAACCCTGGACGTTGCAACCATCACCTTCTGGCAATGCTAAGTCAACGGTTGCCGTATGCATCGATCCCAGCTCCAGCATCACATACCCATCGGATGAGAATTGGAGTGGCACCGCCGGTGTTTCTAGCTCCTTCAATTGGCACCAAGCTATCCGACAGGTGGAGCCATACATTGTACATGGATCGGATTCACAGTTCGACAGGAACCGCAATCTGCTGTACACCTCCATTACCGCGCAGAGTGGCATTGAGAAAGGTTACCCGTATACTGGTGAAGGGCTATCGGCACAGTCTCCGCTAGATGGACTACCAGGTGAATTGAACACCGCCCAATCTGGTGCACCCATGCGTATCTCGATATCACCAAAGAGTTACGCTAGCGACGACTTTGATAACACTTACAGCCCAGGGTCTATGCCAGATCAAACCTCACCGGTTGGGAACTGGCACGGATATCCCACGTCCTCGCCCAACCCTATCGTACAATTGCCCCAGACGGGATCATACAACGCCGATGTCGACCTAACTGGCTTACCGCAGATGGATACGAGCGTACCTATGGCTCTTCTCCCGTCCACAGGATGTAACGGGGAAGGACAGGTTTCCCATGTCACTGGAGAGGCTCCAATGTCTGGATCTGAGTACTCTTACTCACATACCAGTAGCTATGGCGCTTCTCAGTGGTACCTCCCGAACTATTCGCATGATGTCTCGAGCTTGCCTTTGAGGCCTTACAATGCTATGGAGTACACCAATCATCCGGCTAGCGGTACGTGTCCCTCGTCCGCGTACAGTGATCGAAGTAAGCAATACCGCTCAACTGCATGGAACATTTCACAAGTGGTTCCTACTCAAGATCGAATGCAGACTCGATTTCAGCTTCCTCGCAGTGCTAGTGCCCAAGCCCAGCGAGACCACAACGATCGACTTCTCATCGAAGGCAAGAAGAAGGGAGAGACGTACAAGGAGATCAAGATGAAGATGGTGGGTGAGAAGCCCGCAGAGTCCACCTTGAGGGGTCGTTACCGCTCCTTGACCAAGGCCAGGAAGGATCGCGTTCGGAAGCCTGTATGGACGAAGATTGATGTGAGTAGATCTCAAAACGCACGCTATGAATCTCACTAACATTTTGACAGATTAAGTTATTAAATGAGACCGTCCAGCATGAGTTCGACCGCATCGAAAGGAACCTCCAGAACCCATACTCGTTGAGCTTTGAGCAGAAACTTGCGAAGGTTGCCTGGAAGAAGGTTGCCGACTTTATCAATGAAAAGGGCGGATCATACCACTTCGGCAACTCGACTTGCAAGAGGAAGTGGCTAGAGCTGAACCCGACCCGCCAGTGATTGTTGATAGCTTCCGGGCCACTTCGCAGTGGCACGCCTGAGGATGCTCATTCCCCAGTGTACCTGATGGGTTTCAGTTACTGTTGATTTCGAAGTCTTGGTATTTTGTGGTTTGAGGCTCCTTGACGCGCGTCTGCCTTGGCCAGGCAGTAAGGACGGTGTACCAGACGCTTGACTTCGACATGCATGCCAGCAGCTCCCGTAGGGGGCCGTGTCTTTTCTTGTCATTTTCGAGATCTTGTTTCATGCTTTGTGTCATCCTGTATTATTACTATGTCGCTTGTAATGGTCGCTTGAATTCTTGTCCTACCATCACGTAGGCGCAAGACGCCCCAGCGGTATAGAAGGGCAGCTGCAAAGCAGGGCGGTTGAATTTCGTTGGTCCGGGAGGCTTTTTGAGCAGCTTGAGTCATGAGAATTCATTTTATAGTGTAATGACTCAGAAGTGGTATCCATGAGACTTATTTGTTGGGAAGCGTGATGATGATGGTAATGGCGGTGCTGGTGAAAGGGTGTTTGGTGGGTTGTGGAAGAGTGACATGGACTTTAGGCTGTTGCGCTAACTCCGAGCCTTAAGCTTGAGCCGCCCCCGCCACCCACGCGTCCCTCATTGTTTCCATACTCATGAAGATGTTGCTCGGATTATCTGAAGCACTCCCCAGCATTGCGAAGCGCAAATTTGAGGCTGCAAAAGCCTCATCGGATCTACTTTTCTCGCCGACGGAGCTGGCAATTATCCGCACATCCAACGGCATCCCCGTGAGTACGCCAGCGATTGCAGGACGCACAAAGCTCACGTGCACATAGTTCCAACTGCGTTATTGTCCCTCGCTTGCAAAAAAGCCGTTACCAAAGCTCGAGGGCGCGACTTCAAAGAAGAAGATCGACCCCTTCGAAAACCCGCCGGAAGCACTTCACCTCGTTAACATCCCGGCCGCGAACCCCACCCACTTCCTAGTCCTTAACAAGTTCCCTATAATATCCCAACACTTCATCCTCGCAACGAAATCGAACAAGAGACAGACACACGTGCTGGAACAGGATGATCTAGAGGCAACCCACGCGTGCTTAAAGGCATGGCAGGACGGCACCGACGGCCAGCAGAAGCGCCTTCTCGCCTTCTTCAACTCTGGAGAGCATAGCGGCGCATCGCAGCCCCACAGACATCTGCAATTCCTACCAGTAGAAGGTATGCGCAAGGGCGAAAATACCAGTAGCTGGAACATGCTCATAGACCTGATCTTGTCGCGACAGGACGTCAACCCACCCGGTAAGTGTCTGCCATGACCATATTTTCTGAAGCAGCTAAACCGGATCACAGGTACTCCAACAGGCCTACTACAGCATCCCAGTCTTCCCTTTACACATTTCGCACAGCCTTTCCATTCAGAACCCTCAGGCACCGAGCTGCTCAGAGTCTACAACCGCTTGTACACTGCAGCAAAAGCCTCCGTAGATGCATTTGTCTCTTCAAACCCGGACCAACTCGCTCTACACCCGGTCGAGGACGGCGATCTGCCCATCAGCTACAACCTCGCTATGACCACAGCAGGAATGGTCATCCTACCCCGACGCGCTGAAGGCGCCTGGCTCCGCCGTGACGACGGCAGCGACATCGGCTTTGTAGCACTGAACGGCACGACGCTAGGAGGCACACTCATGGTCAAGCACCAAGACGAATGGGACATGCTCCGCAACGAACCGGAGCTGCTTGACACCATCCTCTCCGGAATCGGCATTCCGCAAGCTGCTGCAACCAAAGTGGGCGCTTCCAATATATGACCCAGCCACACTGCATAGCTCCGTGAAGTACTCTCATTAGCACCAGAATAACAACAATAATAAGAACAAGAATAGTAAAAACGGTGGGTTTTGCTTCTCACGTTATCTTATCCTGTAATACGAGCTAGCACGCCGTGATGCCTTTGTTCGAATTCACTTTTCGCGACAAAAGGCCTATTTCACCGCCCAACGCCGAATGCGAGAACACGCTTTGTACAAATCAGTTTCTATTTTCACACTGCGTCATTGGAAACGCGCAAAACTAGACTATTGGAAGAAAAAGGGGGTTATCATGAAATAGAAGAAGAAGAAAATATCAAACTCAATGCCTCGATGCCTGAAGAACCCTTTTCTTGGCGCCCGCTACTATGCAGAATGGATGTTCCCCACCGGGTTAAACTTGACGCCATACCTCTTGATGAATGCCCATCTCAACAATCTTTCCCTGCTCCCCAACTCGGGCCCAGAACCACCTAGGCCCTACTGGCGAGCATACGGTCCACGAACTGGGTATAAAAGTTGCGCCACTCCTTCTCTTTCTTTGGGCCCTCGAATGAGCCGGCTAGCGTGCGTAGATATTGGTCTTGACCATCTTCGCCAACGCCCATACCGCTGAGATCGCTCTTGAGGCGCTCAATATAGGATTCTCCGACTTTCTTGATGATCTCGTGCTGTAGATTTGCCGCCTCGTAAAGGACTTGTTTGGCCTGCGCGTCTTTGGCGTTGAATCCAGGTGATGCTGGGATGGACCATGCCAAAGGAGAGAATTTGTCTACCACGTAGTTGTCGAAACCTGGTAGTGGTGCTTGAGTGGCATCAGGGGACGTGGGTGTAGCATTCGCGCTGGGTCCGACCTTGTCAGGTCCGCCCCAGACGGAAATCATGCGGATGAGTACGAAGATTGCAAGACGAGCGGTCTGGTAGTCGTGCGTATCACGAGCGAATGTCTCGATCGAAGAAATTACTGGTTCGAAGGTCGCTTGGTTGGCTGGATTGTGTTAGCATTATGATTACCGGGGTTGAAAACTTGAACGTACCGTTACTGACGAGCACAGACCCAAGACCGTGGTTGAGAACGACAACGATGAAGTTCAGATACTCTCGACGGAGCTCAGCCAGTTGAATCTCGTCGTCTGTGCCCGCAGGAACCACTGCTAAAGCGGTGAATATGCGCTGCAAAACTGGAGTCATAACGGTATCCAGAATGCCAGCGATCTCTGACTTGAATGTGAAGATGACTTGACCAAGCACCTTCAGGAACGTGCTTATCTCGTCCATCGATGAGCTGAGTGACAACAACCCTTCGATCCATGATGGCAGCTGTTGTAGCAATCGCGAGCCAAGAACAGCGATCATGCGGGAGAAGGCGAAGCGCGCTGCGTGGCGAATAGAGCCGGACGAGTTGAGTGACTCGACAGCAACGAGAATAGCTTCGGATGCTTTCACGAACTCGTCCGCTACCTCGCTTTGTGGCACGGCACTATTGTTGTTTGAAGGAACCCAGTCGGAATAGCCTCGTGCTAGTGTTCCCAAAGCCATTATGATATGGTGGATCTGTAGTGTGGCCCGCTCGTCGCCGCTCCTCGCTTGTGGTAGATTCTGTTGCATGTCCTCAAAGAGTGGGCTCATAATGGTCTGCGCATAGAGTTTTTTGTTGTCTGTAGAGACTGTGTTTGACGAAGCGATGCATCCAACGGCTTCGAATAGGTAAAGTTGTGAGTTGAACAGCGCATCTGCGGACTGATCCTCTTCGTCAGACGACATCTCGTCTTCCGAGTTATCAGGTAGCTCAGCTTTGATTGTGAGCAAGTCCCCAACCGCTTGGATGATGTCGTAAGACACATTGCCCAGCTGCGCTCGCAAATGCTTGACCAAGCGTTGGAAAAGATACCAAGATCTTGAGCGGACTTTGACATGGTCACTGTGGGTAAGGTTGACAAAGTTCTCGAGGAGTTTAGGGATCAGACCAGGGTTTTGTTCGAAGAACTGGTAATAACGAACGCAAATCTCCATGTATTGTAGCTGAACAGCAGGATGTGGGTAGTTCGCGAGACCGGAGTCGACCATGCTGTTCATCATGACAACAAGCTGTTCAGCAGCAGCAGATGAGGGTTGGCGCTTCGCGTAGAGCCCTTGGTTTCGGATGGCGAGTTCTCCAAATAGGTACATTTCGTACAAAGCGAGTTCAAGATCGCGCCAATTTAGTGACTGGTCACCGCGCGATAAGCGCCCAAAAGTCCCGTTTACTAGGCGACTGAGTGTCTCGATGTAGTAGGGTTCGTCGATCGCAGTCACTGTCTGTTGCAGGACATGAAGGCGTCGTCGAAGATCTAAGAATTCGGCTTCATCTGTTTGATCGCCCTCTTCACCCCAAGACGCTGTCTCATCATACTTCATCTTGGCAATGATTGCATCCAGGACAGGGGGCAACACAACGGCATACTGTGGAGGAACAGACCCAGTCTTCTTTTGTAATTTGCGCAGGAACGTGAGTAGGTCGGTGAGCGATGGAATTACCATAGAGCAGACTTCGTCGTACTGATCGGCGAAGAAACGTAATAGGTAGGGTGTAAAGATGCGAATAAGGTCATCGGCACGCTGCCGGATATGCTCTTCGACTGCTTCGTTCTCCAGAATCCGGACGATGTCGAAAACAATGTTGTTGACGAGTTTTGCGACCGTTTCGGCAAGATCGTTGTCGTAGTTTGGACTGTGAAATTCGGCCAGAGCTGGACTGCTAATAAGCTGACCAACGACTTCGGAGAGATTCAGGAACGTGATAAGCTCAATCTTGTCTGATGGACTCATTTTCTTGCCCACAATCTCGGAGAAAGTGTCGATGGCGGCATCTCGCACCTTTCCAGCCGCGCTCTCGGGGTCAGCGATACCCTGTTGGCCAGCCATCTCCAGGAATGTCGTGATCATGGCTTGGTTGACAATCAAGTTGATGTCGGTCCAGCTGACCCAGCGTCCGATGGTCTTCAGACACATTTCCACAAGACCGAGATCCGTCTCCCTCCACTTGCCCAGTATCTCTTGCCAGGATAATGCGATCTTCTGTGCGTCTCGCTGCCGAATGAGATCCTTCAATTCCGTGTTCCGCTTCTTCTCGTCTTCTGGTCGCGCAACCAATTGATCGGCTATCTCGTCATGGACCTGGACGAGCATGCGGATGTAGAGGAAAGTTGTAGCTGTGTTGACGCTACCGATGGTGGCCTGGTCACCAGCCAAAGCGCGGAAATCATCGAAGAAGGACTGCCATGACGAAGGATATAGAGCTACAAAAAGATAAGTGATGGTCTGCATCAGCTTATTCTGGATATGGTTTGTATCCGCAGCTCCACTGCCAGGCACGTAAGACTGGCGGATATGGTTCATGAGGGTATCCCTGATGTAGGCAGTGCTCTGCTCATCCAGCCGGTGCTCTTGGATGGCATTGTTGACAAGATCGAGCGAAGTATGGCGGACGAAGTCGGTAGCACGAGGGTCGCGGGTGAAGAGTGCGAGGGCCGCTTGCCATGCTGTGCCTTCTGACCGGAGCTGGTTCAGGTATTCTAAAGCTTGGCCGCGCAGCTCCTGGCTAGACGTTGGGTTCGCGGCGATCTGAATGGCATTCTCGACCTTGAACATGACAGTGTCAGTATGACTGTGGAGAGCTTCGCGGAATGCAGCAATTGGCTGTGCATACCTGGTCCTCCATTTCCCCCACTAGCTCGATGCTGGACGGGTAAGTTTGAGTGTCAAATTGAGAGTGGATGTGGTTTAGACTATGTATTGCGCATCGGAGGTATCGGGGAGATGTTCAGTCGATCGAAACGCTATCGGGTCATTGAGTAGGGGGCGAGAGTCTGCATCGTGAAAGCGTTACAGCGGTGAAGGCAGAGGCGGGGCACGAGGGGCTGACGTACGGCGTGTGCAAGGGCTAATTTGTGAAAGAGGTTGTGGTAGGAGCTTTTTCCTTGACTTGCAAAGGTGCGAAACTGTTTCTAGAAAGGAAAAAAAGCAAGATCAAGCCTCGGCCTTGGTTGGGGCGTCGTGAGCGAAAAGAGCTGTGCAATGACTGGAGTGGGAATGCCAAGCCCGCTTCTCGTGGTGGCATGTCCTCGCCCAATTTCACCGGGTCACACGTGCGCACAGAAAGTCGTCGCAGTTACTTCAACATCATCATGACATCACGCAGCTTGAGGCCCCTTGATACAAAGACTCTCCCAGGGTAATACACGCGACTGAAAGGGGGTTTTCTCCGACTTGTAGCAATACAAGGGCGCGCCCAGGAAGAAAAACGGGTAAGAATATCACAATGTGACTTTCAAGTGGAGCTGCCGTTTCTTGTGGGTTAATCCCTATACTAAAAAGCAGGCTACGGTCCGCCAGACCGCAACGGTACACATGCAACCAACTGACGCTAATCGTGTAAAAATGCCATCGTCCAGCTATAGTCTTTCTTTAAACCCAATGCCGCTTCTGTCGTCATGAGCAGACTGTAACTGCAATAGTAGCCACATGAACTTACTACGCGCCCAAGTGCTTTGCTGCCCATGCAACATGGTCGTCAGCAAAGGATGCCATGAAGTAGTAGCTGTGATCATATTCGGGCTGCATGCGGAGCTGGATGCCCTTGTCGTTTCCAGCTTCCTTGGCCGCTTGGATGAAGTTCTCAGGAAGAAGCTGGCCTTGTTTATAAAAGTTGTCTCCAGTACCCTACATCCTTCTTAGTAAAGAGGTCGCGGGATTGTTAGCATGAGATACATACCACGTCGATAAGCATTTCGAGAGGGCCTTTCCATTGCTTTACAAGTTCTGAGGCATCGTGCTCCTTCCACTTTTGTTGCTGGTCCTCGCCGAAGTATCCCTTGAATGCTTTCTGACCCCATGGACAATTGATGGGGTTGGCAATGGGCGCAAATGCGGAGACAGACTTGTACTTGCCAGGGTTCTTGAGGAACTAGCGACGGGTATTAGTACCGAGAAGTCTATTGTCATCATGACAGACATACCAATGTCAATGCGCCGTGACCTCCCATGCTGTGACCTGTGATGCTAACTCTACTGGAATCCAGCTCCTTGAAAGACGAAAATAGCGCCTCGGGTAGTTCCTTGGTGATGTAAGAGTACATATTGTAGCCCTTAGTCCATGGCTCCTTGGTGGCATCCACGTAGAAGCCTGCGCCAGAGCCAAAGTCGTATGCTTCATCCTCGCCCTCGATCTGAAGCCCTCCTACATAGTGAGTTAGTCAGGTGCTCGTGGCTGAGTTCACGGTAAACACGAACTCGGTGAAGTATCGGGATATACGACAGCAATGCCATGCTGAGCTGCTCCATGCTGGAAGAAGCCCTTCTCTGAGCAGTTGTTGCCGGTACATGTGAGGCCTGAAAGGTAGAAAAGAACTGGAACCTTTGCGCCGGACTTGAGGGCTTGCGGGGGAAGGAACATGTTCAGCTCCATTTCTGTGTTTGTACTCGCAGACTTGTGCTTCAGCTTCAGTAGCTTGCCTCCAAAGGAAGCGATGGTGCCGGTAGTCTCAAACGACATGGTGGAACGTGTGATATGGTGTAGGAAACGCGTAGTAGGGTATTGGAATGAAGATGCAAGTCGAGGAGTGTTTAGAAGTTTTGTGAGCTGTCGCATTGAGTGACGTTGTGCCTGGAATTAGTGCGGGGGAATGAATAGCTATGTCAAGCTACCCCACCTTGCTCTAATCTTTTGGCTCGTTATAGGAATCATATCCGCGGATCCGCACATGCGACGGAGAAGGCTTGGACTTAACGGGAATCGGATGAGATTCGGGATATAATTGCGCAACCACTAGAGAGACTCCATTCGCCGAGATGTCCCATAATTCAGCAGCAAATCAAACTCCATTCCAAATGCAACTCGATAAACTGCCTTTTTATGTAAGGAGTTCTTCGCAGGTCCAGTCCTCGTAGAAGCCATCAGGAAGATATCTTCTTACAACAAGTGGAATCTTCTTCTCTTGCAATTCTTTAGCAGCAATCTGCAGAGGGTCCGTCATGCCTTCAACATCAATCAATACCGGGGCGTTACCACTAGAAACGTGTTAGTCTTGATTTTTCTACGTCTCTAAAAGCGACGCGTACCTGATTTGCAGCGCTCTTGTACCCAGCACACGTGCCTTCTCGTACTTGGTCATGTATGGAGTCGTCGTGCGGTTTTCATTCGCAACCCTCTTGTCCTTTTCGCTTGTGACGGTGTTTTTGGAGGCTTCTTTGGCTGCGGCAGCCGCGCTGGCGTCGCCAGACACGACTACGTTGTCATCATTGGGATCGGCGTTGTCTGGGTCTTCGCCGCCGCCGCCGGGCTGATCGTCTTCATCGTCCATGAGATCGGGCTCGGCTTCCTCATCGAATTCGATGAGAGGCTCCTCCCTGGTGTCGTTAGCCACGGTTTTGGGGGCATTCGGGCTCCATGACCCTGCGGCCGGGGAAAGAGAAGCGCAGAGTGGATGGATGCACGTACATGTCGCCAGCACCACCGTCGTAGTCGTCGCCGCCGTAGTCGGACATTTTCGCGGTACGATTTGGAGACAGAAGGGTGTCTTTTCGAGCGGCTCTGGTTTTGCGCGTGTATGATGTTGCTGCGAGGTGAAGTGCCTAATGCGCCCGTCAAAGAAAGAAAGAAAGCTCTGGACTTTGGCAGGGATCGACGCATGCACTAGCTCGCGAACTCTTGGCGCGCTGAAAATATAGTGGGCCTTGAATTTCGACCATGTTTCTCCGCATCAGTGAGCCGCTTTTCGTCTTCTGTTTGTATGCTATTGATGCCATCATGGCTTTAAAACGCAAGGCCACAGGCAGTAGTGGTGTTACTCTCCAGAAGAAGTCTCGAACAGGTGCGACCGCCTCTCCTGCCTCGGCATTATTGCCCATTCTCGGAGGTGCTGCGGCCGAGACCCCCGAGCAGGTCTACTACGCCTCAGACGATTCCGCCGACTACAAAGTAACCTATACGGACAATGGCACCTTGAGGGCAGAGAGCGAAGCACGTCGGCAGTGGAACTACGTCTGCCCCACATGTTCCCAGCGATTCAATCGACCATGTCGCCTCGAGACGCACATGCGAAGCCACAACAAGGAACGGCCCTTCGCCTGTACCGAATTAGGATGTGAGAAGACGTTCCCTCGCAAAGACCATCTACAACGCCACCTGAAGAATGCGCATAGCGACCCGGCCACCGAACGAACATTTATATGCGACTGGAGTGGATGCGGGAAGAGCTTCACTTCCAATGGCAGGCTGCAACGGCACAAGGACGTTCACGAGTCCAAGTTCTACTGTACTGGATATCTGCCATGCAACGAGGCCTTCAGGAAGGCAAAGGCCCTAGAGGCACACGTCAAAAGTCAACATCTCGAGGTCAAGCCGTACAACTGCACTCATGTGGACGGAGAGACGGGCGGGAGGTGCACCAGTGGATTCCAGACGGAGGGTGCATTGCAGCGGCACATGGAGCGAGCACATGCTGAAACACAGGAGCAAGGTCATTTCTGTATGCTCTGTATCGACGCTGACCCAGGCCATCTGCCGTCTTTTGCGACCAAGGAAGAACTGAACGTTCACACTGCCGAGTGTCACCCGCCGTTATGCACCGTGTGTGGACAAAAGTTCAAGAGTGCATCCAATCTCAAAGTACATCTCGACACTATACATGGTGACCCACAAGGGCAGCAGCAGTATGCCTGCCCGAGACTAGGCTGCGAGAGTGTCTTCAACCGGAAGCACAACCTCACCGTACATATCCAGACCGTCCACGACAAGCAGTTTAAATACTCGTGCACATCCCACGCTCTACAAAGTTCGAAGCAAGCAGATCTCAGGGCCTGGAGCGGAGAGAACGCGTGCGGTGCTTCCTTCAAAGCGAAATCGTCCCTAGACCAGCACGTCCGTACACATCATCTTGGTCTCGGCAACCGTAAACAGCTACGAAAGGCCGCCAAATCGAAGAAGAAGGCAGATCCCTCGATGCTTACCATGCTCACGGGCGTGGGCTACGAACAAGGAAGAGAAGTTCCCTGTTTGGTCAAGACATGCGAGTACCGCTTTTACATGGATCGTGATCTACGCCGCCACCTGCGCGCCGAACACAACATAACCGAAGAAGAGATCGAAGAGCGGATACAGGAGCGCGATGCAGTTACTGGGGGACAGTTCTGGATTGGCGGCTTTGACGACTCGATGAACATGTTTGAATCAGCTACACCCAGTATGCCCGAGACGCCAGGACCTTATTTTATGGAAGGGGCTATGCCAACACTACCTTCCGCGGACCCGAAGGGCATGGACCACCATAACGGCTTCTTCGATCAGCAGGTTGACCATATGTCGCTGCTCAATGAAGATGCCGAGATGGACATGCAAATGGGCCTGGACAATCTACCTCCACCTCTGGACGCTCAAGAGGGGCTCCAGTGGGACATGCTTGCCCCTCTTGAGCAGTACAACAGCGACGCCACTCGCGGGTAGACGTTGATTTCCAGTGTTTGTACGAAAAAAATGAAACTGTCTGCATTGAGCGGTGGCCTTGCTTGAGTGGACAGCAAGAGTTCTAACAATGAAAACGATTTTTTTTGACGAATGCTTCACGATTAAGCCGTAGAGATACCCAACCCTAGATAGTTTAGTTCTACATTGACCTTTTAAATGCTCTCATCTTCCCCCCGCCCCCCTACACACACATATATATATACCACACTCCCCTACTCACTACCCATCTCACAACGAATGCTCCTTTGTACATGTAGACTCGCCCATCGCCGCGAGCTCCCAAAAGCATCCAATCAGTACTAACCTTTGAAACCAATGGAGACGAAGAAAGAAACGAAAAGAAAGAGACAAAAATACAACTATATTTACGCTTTTACATTAAAGCTACTGCTACTATCCTAAACAGTGAAGCCTTCATATCTACATTGCCCGTCAAGAGGACTTTCTCCCCGCACATCAATCATCTGACCCCCTTACCTTGGTACCCCACCCCACCACACCACCATTCGAATTGGCGAAAGCGATAGCGAAAAACAAAACAAAAAAACACCCCGTTAGAGTAAGGCTTGAAAACCGTGGATTGTAGCGAACACCGTTCGTTCCACCCTTTTCCATCTAGTCTCTGCGTCGGAGCATTTCTCCCC